>VYZM01017361.1:325676-370613 GCA_013398915.1 Dromas ardeola | reverse complement strand
TCACCCCCCCCCCCCCCCCCCAACCTTGTTTTTTTTTTTTTTTTTTTTAAAAAAAACCACACAAAAATCCTTGCTTCACGAAAGCTAGGATTTACTTTGGGGAACACTCCAGATTTCAAGCCTGCTTTAGCACTTTAACTACTTGTGACAAAGAGAAAGGACACATGAATAACTAAGGAAGTGCTGATTTCACACACCTCTGTAAAGACTGAGTGGAGGAGAAGGGGATCTGTGTCCTGAGGCCACCCATCGTGATTCAGAAAGCCTCTCCTCCATTCACCAAAAAGCATGGGCTGGAGGTGAGCTTTAGCCTGGCAGACTGTGTCACAGGGAGACAGACAGGGATTTTGTACAGCTGCCTCTAGGTATCCCTCTTCTCCGGAGTGAGACAGAAGCGGAGAGCTTACAGCAGAAGGGATGCTCTGTGGGGCAGACGAGCCTACTCTCCAGCCTCTGGCGCGGGTCAGACCTGCACAGCATTGACACCAGCAAGAAAAATGGATGGAGCCCTCTCCCCTCTCTGAGGACTCACTCCGCAGACGCCAAGTGAACTACAGCAGGGCATAACCAGGCAGAGGGAGCAGCAAATGAGTCTGACTAGCTCCATTTGCTACCCTGGTGAGTGACTTCCCCTGCAGAGATGGGGACTGTGATCTCTGGAGGAACCTGTCAGATAACACTAGGAGATGCGCAGGGATTTATGCTGGCAGGGGCACAATATTTCACTTCGATGACACTTGCTTTCTTAATGTTTTAATCATGCTGTTAACCTCGAGACTTGAGAGACACAGGCGGCTGCCACCCTTCCCACTGCGCCTTCCACTGCTGGAGCCAAGCCCCGCAGCAAACGCCACGCTGACAGCGTGCAGCGCAGCACACGCAGCTCACAAGTTCTCCCAGCTCGTGCGTCACAGCGCACATCACGCCAGAGACCAAGGGACCAATTACCCATTCTCTGCCACCAGATTCAATGGTGCTCATGTCTCAGGAGAAACAAGAAGGAAAGTCAAGGCGAAGGCAGCCAGGGCCGCAGGACTCACTTCTGCATTCCTTAGTAACTGCAGATAGCTAAATGCAACAACACACTTGCTTTCCAGCCAGTCCCACGCTCCATTCTTATGAATGACTGGTAATAAAAGCGTAAAAGAAAGGCAAGAAACCCCCAATGTCCAACCCCATGCGCAAGATTCATAGGATCATTTATTGCCTAACAAATTCCCTGCTATTTCAGCGACAGGATATTTTTTATGTCCTTGATCTGTTTTGCTTTCTTCCCTCAGGTTACTTTAGCTTGGGAGCTTTTGCTCTTGTTTTAAATGTATTTTCCTAACGCGTGTATCCTAGGGAAATGTTTCCAAGTCTCGTGTGCAGAAAGGAGATTTTCAAGATGCTTGTGGACACATCTATTATGGGACTGCATACTTGCAGGGGACTGTATCTGATGAGCCAGATGATTGCTTCTAATCCAGGGTCCTGTGTTATATTAGTGCAAGATGAAAATTTACGTTGATCATATCCAGGTGATGTGTTCATCAGATGCTCATTCTGTTCACAAGAGTAATCAGACTATCTCAGAGATGTACAAACGGATATGAAAGAACCACCCATTCCACACCAGAGAAAGGCAGAAAACTATTAAACGCTTTCCTAATTCTGTAATTCAACAGAGACACGAATACTCTATTGAACTGAGTTTTCCAAGTCTAACGTGCAGCTTAATAAAGTCCTTTCTAGCAGAAAGAAGAAAGCAAAGGCTCTGAGGACTCAACTTCAACAGGCTGTGCAGGTCAGCACTGGGCTGAGCCCACGGCAAGCCCCAAGCAAGTGGGAAGGCAATGGCGAGACACCCAGGGTGCTGTTCAGTCTGGCAAATGAGTTGTACCCAGCCCTGCATGACAGAAGATTGCAGGCAGGTGGCTGGTCGCTCACAGAAGACAGGGTGATAAATCCTTCCTGCCACTGACTGCATTCCTGCTCTTCACCAGTACATTTTGACAGGGAGAGAATTGAATAGTGTCACTAACAGACAGGGAAAATATTATAAGGTTCATTTAGAAGGCGGTAAAGAGGGAATTTTCAATTTCCTTTTAAAATCACAACATAATAATTCTTTCATAGTGGTTTCAACAGGGGAGCAGGAGCCAAAGGGACCTCAAAGCATTTCAGTATCCAGCTCTGCAACTGGGATGGGAGCCTGGCACTCTGGCTGTGAGAGCAGCTCTGAGGCCCCAGCAGTCAGAGGACTTCAGGCAAACATGAGGACTGGTGCTTGGTGTCAACACCTGCAAATTCCAGCTAAAACTATGGCCTCTCTAAACTGAAGCACATTACAAGTGGATAACGAAAAGACCCTTTTCCTTAAGAAGCTTGTATTATCCTAAAGGAAACAGGACATTGTGTTATCACTGGGAAACAAAGCCCCCCAGACACACTAGATGACATGACCAAGGCCTTATCGGTAGTCTGTGGCAGTACAAAGATCTGATTCCAGGTTGGGCCCGAGTTCAGGCTGAATGTAAAATCAGGCTCCTGCACTGTGTGATCTGCATATAGATTCTATAAAGGCCTAGGAATGTGTGCATGCTCACACATTAGCAGACAGTAGGGAGGGTACACGTGACAGTATTAAGGTCAAAGTTCTGCCATTAATTCCTGTCGGCTCCTTGCATGAAATGACTGTGATTTCAGGAGCATTGCTGGAAAACTGGAACAGATATTAGGCATGTGTACAAGCGTTGATTCAAGGTCTTTGAGTCAGTATAGATTGGTCTGCATGAATGAGGACAGGGTCCTGGAGAGGATATGAATGCATGCACATGCCAGAACTATAGAGTCAGGAATGGAACAGGCACACAAGCAAAGTATGCCTTTGCATAGTGCTAAGCAAAATAATCACAGGCTTTCTCGGTTAACTGTTTTCCTATTCTTCTTTCCATCACCTTGTAAATAGCTACAAACTAGCCTCAGCTGGATGTACAGGGAGATGATTGATGCAATCAACTTACATGTAATTAGTGACCAAAGCAATAAGGGCAGTCTCCTGGGGTTTCATTTGGGATCTAATAACGATACATACATCTCATATAGAGACATACACATACCATTTTCACACACGTATATTTATAGTTATGCCCATGGTTAGATGAATAAGAGCCATGAATAGTCCTGAAGGCTCTGTTTTGCTGCTGGATTAGGGGTTTTGAGGGGTTGCCAAAAGCTGATTGCTCCTACAATGCAACAGTTCCTGTTTGGATCAGAAAGGCCACACAAAAAAGTATTAACTGTTACTTAAATCCATTGTGCAATTCTTACTATTTTAATTTATTACATATTGTATTAGTATATTTTTTCATAATATGGGCAAGAGTTTCATTTGCTAAAGCCAAATGTGATGCCACAGAAATCAATAGATAATGATAAATTTTCTGTAGCTCAGGATCTGATTCCCAATCTTTTATCTGAATTACTCTATCGATTGGTGGAAAAAATGGATTACAAATAAAAATACAAGACAATTAAATGCTACGCAATTAGCACTAAGCCTCAAGAAAGATGACTTAAAGACAAAGGGTAGAACTCAGTAATCAGCTTTTGTTCCTACTTTTTTAAAGGATATAAACCCCTGCATTTCAGTGCTCAGGCCAGCCTCTAAGTGGTGTATGTTAGGAAGAAGCTTTCCCTACGAGAAAACAGTTCTAATTATCCACTGGTGACTTCCTCTCTAGCATCTGGAGCCATTTATTGTGGGAGATAGATACTGCTTTGGTAGACCAATGGCTTGATCCTCTAAGGCTATTTCTCCGGGAAAACAGCCAGGCTTGAATACCAATTATCTCATTAGAAATCTGGAATAACTCCATTGACTTTAATGGGAATGGTTACATTTGGAATAACTTCATACAGTGGGTTCACCCAGCCTGAAATGTGCACAGAGAACAGTATATTTCAGTCTAAACTAGAAGGACCTCTAACGCAACACCACCGGGAACTGCACAAGAGAACAGGGAGCACTACGAATGCTGTTTTGAGGTGGCATGACAAGAACGTTCCTGCCAAAAAAACCCAGTCACAAATTAGTTCCATAAATCTCTGCATTTGTGGTATCATTAAGGATTTGTGGACGTGGAAGGGGAATAGAAAGGGCAATTGGATTTATTGCTTTGGAAATAAGAGCAAGGCATCCACCAAAAGTAGAAATGTTTGGGGATAGATTAAGCTTGACCTTTAGGCTACGTTATGGTAATACCCTTGGCTAGTATTATCCTTTCGACGCACTGGAGCAAAGTTGTATATAGGCCTTTATTTCCAATACATAAGCACCTATAAGTTTGATAGCTCACGGTAGCTCATCTGTGGCCATAGGTCACTCTCAAATCTTAATTTATGTCAGGTAATGCCATGCATCATTGATTTCAATTGAGGAGACGCTCATTAATAAGATTTAGTGTATTGGATTGTAAGACTAGCAGAAATACCATCTATGCCATCATAATGATCCAGAAAGCTGGAATAACTCATTGCATCACTATATAATTTTCATAGATGCTTGCCATAGTTTTCGAGGTTAACAGCTTGCTTAGAACATTGGGGCTCTACTGCAGGTCTGAGGATCTAAGACCCATATGGAAAATGATGTGAAGATTGCAAAGGCTTCTGTATTAGAATAGATTAAAAATATTAAGACTAGATTAGTTTGGGGAAGAGATGAATAAAAGGTGACATGATAGAGGCATGTAAGCTAATAAATGGCACAGAGAAGGTCAGCTGGAGGCTCCTGGTTTTACTTTTCATAATACAGGAATCCAATTAAATTAAAAGGCTATTCATTTAAAACTGATAAAAGGAAATACTCTTTTCACATGCAGTGCAATTAGGCATTAGAACTCATGCGTATGAGGTATTACAGAGACAGAAAATTCAGGACTGCCCCAAAAGAGTCAGAATATGCATCTTCAGCTCTTTAGGATACAAGGTTTAAAGGGGACGTAGACTCATACCTTAGGCTGTACGTTAAGTTCAAGAGACTTGGTACAAAGCTCAGAAAAGCTGGCCCAAAGAGTCACTTTCATTTCAGAGGGACTTGTTCCTCTCCATAGCAGCTTGTTGATGGAAGGGAATGCGCCCTCATATAATTTCATTGCTGGCCTCAGTGGGAACGATATGCTGCAGCACTGGGTTTTGCTGTTGCAAGTCCCAGACTAAAGTAACCATCAATCTGAGTCTGGTGACAGAGAAAAAAGTATCCCTAATTCCATTCTTGAATGAAAAAATTCAGACTTTCAGTTAAGCAATAGAATCCTATCTATCTTTCTGTCAGAAAGATGAGTAATTAGATGAAATTAAATACCATTTTTTAAAGCAAACCTTTAGGAGGCACCTTCAAGTTAAGCAACAGCGAGAAGACCTAGTTAGTAAGTCTAACGCCTCTTGTCCTGGGACATCAGATGAGCAGTCACCAACACACCCGCTACAATAACGATGCAATATTATTTCACCATTGTCATTATTTATTAGCACGCCAGAAATGCTATCCAGATTAGGCTCCTATCATGCTAAGAATTGTGTATACACATGGCAAGATAAGTGCTGCTAAAAAGCACTTGTGATCTCAAATTAAGCACAACAGGTATAAGTAACAAACAAATGTAGGCAATAAAAGAATATGGATAAAAGCTCTAAAGATAAGAAGTGCCCAGAGGCTCTTCTTGTTTGTTTGGGTTTTTTTTTTTGTAAGAATCATAGTAAACGAATTGCCTGGAAAAAGTGTCTTAGACACTGTGTTTTAAGCAGATACATCACTGAAAAACAAATTCTGAGTTTCATAATCATAAACATTTATACAGGAAATCTGATGCTGTGATTTATGCTTATCCAATCAGGGATTTAAAATATGCCATGTAACCACAGACAAGAATCAAAGCTGCTCCAAATGCACTTCCCAAACACTCATAACTGACAAGCTTTAGGCCAAGATTTATCAGTAGAAACTATTTTTGAGTATCATGTTGCCAATAAACATGTTTCAGAAAGTTGCAATCATGGAGTATTCACAGAAAGCGAAGTGGATGAAACTGCCACGAAAAATTCATTTTGAATAAAATGACTGAGGACTTGAATGGAACTGTTTTCCATTCGAAGATGTCATTCTTTCAAAATCAAAATATGTTGTGAAATTGTGCTAATTTTGGCCAAGAGGTATAAAAGAATATTGACAGTGATGAGATGTCTTGGTTTGGCAGTTTTAGAATAATAGTCTCTGATGTTTCTTTGTGAGATGATTTAAATTCTAATTTTTCACCTGATAAAATAAAATACAAATATCAACACTGAAGCAAACCATTTAAATTTTGAAAGCTGACCAAGTTCCACCTAAAACGGTTTTTTTGGGTTTGTTTTTTTTTTTTTTTTTTATCTGTTCCTGTTATATCACTGCTTATAAAAACCTTCTCATGTCTGAGCTAAATGTATTCATGAATCCATCTGTTCGGTCCTTTTTTAGCTTAAACAACAAGACATGGGCTGAGACCTGCAAAAAGTCAACTGCAGAACAAATAGTACTTCACTAGAGCTGGCTACGGGCGGGAAACCATCCTGGGATGGTTTTTCAAACTGATTTTGCTTAGAAAATTCAAAGGTTTTGAAACATATCTCCCTTATTCCGCTCCATTTTGAAATGCTGAAACAAAACGAAAGCACGTCTGGGTTGCATGCTTGCCTTGCGTGTGCTGGACTGTTCCGAACTGCCCGGTACCCAAGGCAGCTTAGAGCCATGCACCCACTCATTCAAGACACACACTACAAAAATCTGACCTTTTCTCCAACAGGATAGCCCGTGTGGCCAAAGCGCTTAGGTGCCCTTCAGCATAACAGAAAGAAACTAATTTGGCTCAATATCTAGAACTAAATAGCTGTGGCTGGGGAATCCCACTCTCCCACTTTTCTATTATTTTACCCCGTTTCTGAGCTTCTCCTTCCATTCCTCCTGGCAATTACCTGCCATTGTACATGAGCTGTGGATGCACAGTCCCCTAGAGACCATGGAGGGAGGTTTTGACAAAGGTCTCTGAGACAAGCCACTCTAAAAGTGACAAAAATGTAAAACCCTGCTGAGCTAAATGCAACGTGAAAAGGGCAAAGCTAAAGTCAGCTCAGCAGAACCGGTCCTCCCTTTGCTCAGAATAGACTGCCTCAGCAGAGACCAGGGCTGGCCTGCTGTTACCTCGCAGGTTTGAGCAACAGGACTTTTCATTTAGCACCCAGGGGGGAGAAGGAAAAGGTCTGTGCCTGATGACATTTCTTGTCTCTGATCCCATCTGTGGCCACCCAAAGTTCATCTGGCGTCTTTGAACATGATGTCTGTCTAGAAGGTGTCACACTGCCAGCAAACATCCCTAAGTGGCACAGCCATACTGGCAAATCAGAAGGGAAAACTTTGTACCCTTACCCTGAACATCTAAATTAAAAGGTAGGGCTGAAGGTGTTAAAAGCAGATGTGTTTGGTGTTGTATGTCCCTCTGTCTGTTACACAAGGACCTGCGGCTTTAACCCATGCAGAGACAAGACGGGTACACCGTCATTCCTAGCAAGGGGAGAAAAAGGAAGTCTCAGAGAGGGAGACTGGGAGGGGAGATCTCTGTGCAGATGTGGCGTCAGCATTAGCACTTTGGAATCATGCCAAAACCCAAGGGAGATTGACCAACAGATGTGGGCCGAGTACTGATAGAAACAAGGGCATCTGTGAAATGCCACTTTGTATGTTTTAGCTTCTCCAGTCATGAAATAAGCGAGAGAAGACTGTTGAATTAAATTCTGCTTGCTAAGCTTGGGGCATGGAAAGGCAGTGTAGGGAGCAAACCGGCTGACCTGCATTCCCACCAAAGCCTTTGCCACTGCTCCACCGTGCGCTAAGCTGTTTCCTCCCCCCCGCCTCTATTCTGTAACTCGCAGTGAGATTTGGAGAGCAACAACACAAAATAATGGAGCTAAATATTGCA
Organism: Dromas ardeola; assembly: GCA_013398915.1. Taxonomy (NCBI): domain Eukaryota; kingdom Metazoa; phylum Chordata; class Aves; order Charadriiformes; family Dromadidae; genus Dromas; species Dromas ardeola. The sequence goes on along the minus strand of VYZM01017361.1, from coordinate 362,619 downwards.
GCAGTAAAGCCAAACTTTGGCAATCCTCAGCAAAGCATCCGTTGAGGGGGCTGTGTGTGCACGCACGCCTGTGAGTGGGGATTCTTAGGCTCAGTGAGGGATTGGGATGATTGACAGCAGCCACTCGAAGGCTGCAAGCCAGGCACAGCAATGGGACACTGCTGAAAAGACGGACATTTGGCAGTGGCTCGGGCGCCGCACTACTTAAGGAAACAGCAGTGAAGACAAAGGTGTGAATTCAACCCACGCAGCCCTGGAAAAGTCCTGCTCATTTCCTCACAAAATAGGCTCTAAATGCTGTGAATCACCCAATTCCCAGTTTAATTCTGAAATTCATTCAGCAGAGAGAGAACAACAGAGGAACATCTGTGCTGGTAAGATATACTGAGACCCAGATACTGAACGTTATTTTAGTGCAAATTAAACTTTTTCCCCTTCCTCATTCTTGCAGTTAACAAGAATCTTCAAACAACTAAGGGGAAGGAAATAAAAGCATTTAGCAACACCTCAGTTGTTGCTTTTTTCCCAGACAGCTGCTTGACCAAGGTTTTTATCTGTCCGAGGTTACAGCTGACTAGTTGTGCTAACATCACCAACAAATAACATCAAGTACCTGGAAAAAGACAAATATCCATCTATCCCACTCCCGGTCTCCAGTGCCGGTCACTGGCAGATGTCTGGAGAAGACTACAAAAACAGGACGGGCAGACCATCCTGCCTTCCCCAGATGTCCAGACTTCCAGACTGTGACTGTAGGATTTGACTACACTTCTAGACGAGGGATCCTAGGGGTGTTTTCTGTCTCCTGACTGTAGTGTGCAGTCCAAGCACATACCACCGACCTCTGTGGGATGGCAGCGAGGTATGCTCCCTCCATTCCATGGTCTGATCTCCACGGCAAATAAACTGCAGCATGGGCCAGAGAAGAGCTGCAATTCGTCTAACAAATGAGCAGTTTGGATGACAAGGAACTGAGGATGCATGGCTGCATACTCCAACAGGGAAGGCTTGCCACAGCTTTAGGGAATTCTCTTGTACAACACCAGAATTTCAAATTATATTCTGGTGGCTTCTCAAGATTAGAATAATATTCTGCTTTGATGACAGCACAGGGACTACGAGGATCTCAATGCTAACTAAGGATTTTGTATCAACTGTGTCCTTAAAAAACTCTCCCACAAAAGAGACAGAAAGGAATTCACATCGAATGACTGGATTTCAAGAGTTTTCATGGGACTTGAAAGACTCAGACAAAATGCTAGGGAGGGCACTTTAACTTGCTACTTCTCTGCATGGGCCCATTAATTAGGGACTCTCATGAAAGCATCCTACAGTTCGCCCCTGTGGTGGCCCGGCTGTGTAGAGAGATGCTGCTGCTGTTCTTCCAGGGCTGTTACCACAACAAACACGAGCTCTGAACTAACAGAGAGATGGGGGCAGCTGCTCCCACAGGAACCGGGATCTGGGAGAGCTGTTCCAGCACATCCATGTTGCTAAACAGCTCATGGACCTGCAACAAATTCTTCGTCTCTAATGATGTTACTCCTCTTTGACCGATCAAAAAGCACCACCTCTTTGCACTGCAACATGTCTTTTTGGAAGGTTTGGTTCATACAGTGACTTGGTCACACGAGGACTGCTTTCTGTTACTGTGACAAAGAAGAGTCTACTACAGGACAGGAGACTTCAACAACCTAGGAGACCGTGCCATGGGGGGAGCAACACCCTAGGAGCACCTCTGCCTGTGCTGCAAGGTTGGTGCTTTGCCATCTCTGTAATGGCATAGGGAGAGGGTGTCTCCTCCAGGACAAACAAGCTGAGCCTGCTTTGTCCTTCTTAAAAACTGACAGATAACAACGTACTTAAAACAGGCCGTCTGTATCCTTAAGCTTGTAAGTGAATGCAAACAGCTAGGGCTTTAAAGTGAGACCCTACCCTGCCCTGAAGGGAATTCCTGGTTAAGACAGTAGAGTTATTCCCTGGAACAGCTTTATCCAGTTATTGCCCTTTTAAGATGGAGCTGGCCAGCTTTTATAGGAGCCTCAAAGCTCTCATTTCTAGCTTGCCCTACCTTGGCCTTCATCCTATTCCTTCCATGCCAGAAGTATGAGAAGAAAGGAAGAGGCAAGGCAAGGTCTGGCTCAGTCTTAGTCTGCCTGGGTTTCTACACAGTGTTATGAAAAAGCCTTATTCTTGCATCTCCTTGGACCCTGGCATTATATCAACTCTTTGAATTTACCCACAAAACTGTATCATTGCTGCCTGGTCCATGGAGTAGCTAGCAACAGGACAGCAGAGGACTTGTTGCCACAATGAGATTTCTCATCTGAGAACATCATTTTTCCCCATTCCCTTTACTCTGCTCCAGACTCTGCCCACTTCATTGCACGCAGACTCAGTACACAGCCCATTCAACCCAAGAAAAAAATCATTGCATTCAGCCTAAAAAGACCAAACAAGGAAGCAGAGTGTGTGTATATATATATATTTTTTTTAAAAAATGAATAAAATCACAAACCACACACAGGTGGTAACTACGATCAAAATGCAAAATAATTTAAAATAGGCATGGCTACATGTAAGTGAGAATAAGTAGATATAACGTTTCCATGAATACATGTAGGTTGAGAATGAGAAGGTTTCTATCCACCAAAGCTTTGCAATGGGGAGGGAGGGAGGAGTGTTTGTGCAACAAACACAACCTGCACAACCCAGCTACTTTCAGGGTGGAGTCTGAGCAAGACACTACATTATATTTTCATGAGGAGTCTGGAAAACAGGTAAGAACTGCAGACAGGAGGTTGGGAGGAAAAAAAGGAAGACAGAAAAATGCCCTTAAAAGGATCATTTCAGATGAAAGAGCATCATCTTCCGCGGTCGTATTACACATAAGATAATGTACTAAAGTATAAAAATCTCCCTAAATATCAGGCTGGGACATTTCTAGTCCTGGTTTAGATACATAGATCCCAAGAACAGAGGAAGTCTAGACGCTTCTGGATTTTCCTCTCAGTTTTGCTCTCCTTTTCTCCTAAGCCCTCTCATGCAATGCCACAAAAATCAGTCCTGGAAAGGGGCCTTTTTGATGAAACTTTGGGACAGCCAGTGATCTTTCCCTTCCTTCCTGTAATGGAGGGAAAGGAAAGGGCATCCCTAAAACTAGTCAGGTCTGCAGAATGCTTTGAAGACCTGGGATGTGATGAGCTGTGCACAACAGAATGCAAAGTTCTATCCTTTTACTTTGGGTTTTAAAGTAGCTGGGCATGAACACCACCAATCCCATGTCAGACAGCCAGGGAACGGAACCTGTAACCCAGCCCAACACCAGAGAAAACAGCAGCCGTGTCCTCTCCAACGGCCCATTTCAGTCCATCGGGGCCGTAGGGGCTGTCTGCTGCTTTCCCATCCTATCTGCAGTAAAATTGGCTGCAAACTCAAAAGCAACCCTGTCACCCTGGTGGGAATTTCAGGCATAAGGGACTTTGACATTGCTTGTTTCAACTTCTTTCCCTCCTGTCCTTAGCAAGAAATTTCAATTGACCAGCATTTCTCACCTCTCTCCTCTCCAAATCTATCAGATGCTGCTGGTAGTGAATTCCTTTCGGCAGAAAAAAATAAGCTCCCTTCCTTTTTCTGAACCTCTGAGCTTAATTAGGTTCATTCTGCACCTGTCTTGATGACACATGAAGAAAATTAATGGAACCAGCAGCCATTTCAGACTTCCATGTGGCCTGTGGGAGCCTCCAATTACTTCCACTATTGGGCTATGTCAGGGATAAGAATAAAGGACTTTAATTATTGACCCTGCTGTGCTGGGGGATGGCAAGAAGATGGATATTAGGCTTCCTCACATGATCAGCATGGAATCCTGACAGCAGCATTTGGAAGGGAATACAGCAAAGGTTGTCAAGAGCAAATAAATTCTGAGTGCGGAGCCTTCCAGCAGCCTACAAAAATCACAAGTCTGCCTGTGCTGGCAAATGAGCCCAGGCAGCATGATGAACTGAAGTGCACGGGACCACCCGTGATGCATGTTTCTGAGCACTTGTACTACCCAGTCCTAAACCAGAGCAACTGAGCATCCTCAGACACACCTCTCCACCCAAAACTTCTGACTTCGCTCTCCTTTGCTTTAATCCTACATAACTCCACTGACTTTGGTGAATGCAAGCTATTGCATGACCTTGAGGGTAACAGAGAAGAGAGATTACGTGCAAGAAGAAACGTGGAAGTCGGTATTTTTTCATCAAAGATCTTTTCCTGGAGTAGAATACTTTTTCATCAACACAGAGAAAAGAGCAGAGATGAAAAATAAGAGAAAGAGGTTTCTTACATTTTGGGGGAGTCAAACACTGGTAACATACAGGAAAACTTTCACAACAGAAATTATTTTTGACAGCGAAAATTTCTTTAAAACCATGTTTTTACATGTTCTAAAAATGGCTGTGAGCGCTCCTAATCTCATGTGTGTGCACACTCACTTGCGGAACAATTTCAACAAAACCATTTAAAAAAAAAGTCATTTCTTATGGAAGTAGCAGAAAACCAATCAAAAAACCCCCACTCCAAAGCACTACCCCCCTCCCATCCATTTCTAGACACAGAGGTTAAAATTCACTTTTGTGCAAATTCTAGCCCAGAAATCACAAGTCATGGACCGCCAAGGTTCCTGTACTGCTTTAGCTCATGTCAGTACAGCTGTACACAGGCCCTATTCTAACCTTTTGGCACAAGTCTGCCTCTTTTCTAATGCTGCTCTTTTCAAAATGAAAACCCTGAAATGCTTAGGATGGATGAGCTAAACTATGTCATGAGGTTTTAAATAGACCCAGCTTTCAAGTCATAGTTTCCAGTAAATAATTCACTACTTCATGTAAGAGGTGACATTTATTACCTATATTTTTATAGACTATCCAATGAAATTTTATAGAAAGTGTTTGGCTTCCAATGAATCAAACCCAAAAAAGAGAGGATTTGTCATGTCTCCATTAATGCGGGTCTATATTCCTATCAAACGTTCTCTGTACCCAAGCTAGCTATTCCCCAGCAATGGCAGCATTACATTCTGCTGCAAACCAATGAAACCAGGTCTTTACGGACCTGTACCATGTACCTGCCGCTGTCATGTCTCACATTCCCCAGCAATGCGTCACACCCAGTTAGCATAGAAAGTGTGTGGGCTGAACACCATATGGAGAAACGCGAGCAATTTAGGGAGATACGAAATGTCTATTTGGAGTCTAATTTAGCTAGGAGTCAACTTTTTCTGTGGTGGTGTTTTTTTTTTTTTTCTAGGAAGGATTTTCAACTTATATCAGGGTAAGTAAAGGGTAAAGAAACCTCACATTCTGCTTCCCCCTCTCTATACCAGCTTATTTCCCTATGTCAGTTCATATCAGATCTAGCACCCAGCTTTCTCCACAGCTCTTGGAGTAGAGGGCAGTTAAAACGAAGACCCACAACTAAGGCTCTGTAGCAACGAACTATCTACACCACGGAGGCAACTTCATCCTGCATATCCAAAGCTTCACAAGCCGTAACAATTTTTCTTTAATATATTGTCACCCATTTCCAAGTCTTGCCACTGCCTTATCTTAGAGCTGTAAAGGAAGGTGGAAACAACATTGGTGCCCGTTCTCCCAAATACGTCATTGCAAGAAAACCGGATGCCATTTCTGCTTGTATCAGTTCCCAGAGACAGTCACTCTCTCCCTTCTTGAATAGATATCAAATATCTTTTAATGTTTTTAAGACACATAAAAACATGAAGCCTGAAGTGATATGTAGGTGTGTATGACGTATGAAAGACAACTTCACTCAATCCTACAGCTGAATAATAGCTCTTTGGGTAATTAGTATCTGATTTTTTTAAACAGATGGGTCCCTCTGGCTGAGGGCAACTATAAGGCTGAAATCAATCCTGAACAAGTATTATATTAATTTCAGAGATCCTTGTCTCTGCGGACAAAAACCCACTGTCTTCTTGTGAACGTTATAATGATGAGAACATTAATATTAGATAATTATGACTTTGAAAGATTAAATGAAAAATGGTGATGATGAGGAAAAGGCATTATGTTAAATAAAACTCCTGTTAACACTCGTCTGTTGACAGATTCAGACTAAAATAATAAAAGCAAGAGGAAGGGAGAGGTGGTTTCTGTCCAAAGTGGCAGAGGTGCAACCCTGAGGCAGGGATTCCCAGGGAAACAGAGTTATTCATATGGAAAAGGCATCTTCACTGATCTACAGTAGAAATGCTTAGCCCCTTTTTATAATGCTTTTCATCCTCTGAGCTTTTCATCTTTTTAGTGCATGCTTGTAACAGCAAAAACACAGAGCACTTTTAGAATCTTTCTTTGAAGGATCTCAGAATGTCAGGGAGAACACCTGCCTAACCTGTGATACGGACAACTCTTCTATCATCAGAGAGATGCAGTCGTACAAGACAGGGGTGCAGGTGGGCAAGCCTTGAAGTTAGAGCCCAACTTCTGAAGTCAAGATAAAGACTGAGCATCTGAAACTGCACACAAGAATCAAGGTAGTCGCTGAAGATGCAGGGATGAAGAAAGGATCAGTGAGGCAAGCATTGGAAGATGGCACCGGAGCAAGCTGAGAGGTAGGAAAGAGACAGGCTAGAGCCATCAGATGCTCCCGCTGTCCTCCCAGAAAGCAGCTCTTGTCTCTCCACTGCTACTGCTCTCACTGGTCCATTACCAAGGAACAGGAGCACAGTCCTGCTTGTCCACCAGGCTGATGGCTGGAGCAGGGCAGAGCTCCTGTCCAGACCCCGTAGCCTCAGCAAGGAGATATCAGAGCTCAAAAAAACCCAAACGAACAACAACAAAAGAAAAAGGCAAAGAAGCAATTCCCTAGATCATTCCAGGAGTGTCCCTTCCTCGCATCAGCCTCCATGCCCCTTACTCTCCCTGGTCAAACAGCCCTCTGCCTTGGATGGCTGCCAACGCCGAGGGCCACAGCTAGCCCCCAGCACCCCAAATACTGCAGCCTCACACACCCCTGACACCCTCATGTTCTTATGCTTTGAGAGTTTTGCCTCTCTCCCCATGGATATGCCCAAACTAGGCAGAAACAGCACTTAAAAGAGAGAGAGACCAACCTGTTCATGCCTGTGCCCTTTGCTGAAGGCTAGCACAGGGCAGAATTTTAATTGCTCACCCAGCCCCATTCCAGGGCATGAAAGAGGCATGTTTTCTTCCTACCTCTCTATTTTGCTTGCTCCGAAGGAATTTTATGAATATAAAAACCTTACCACTGTGTAATAAGCACAATCCTCTTAGAGCAAATCTGACAGGCACTGAAGGTATCTTAATGGATGTATTATTTCAAATGTTCCTTTCTGTTTGATATCTGGCAAGCAGAAGGAAAATGTGATTAGAGGATGCTGGGGACACTGTATAGCTGGCCTTCCTTCCCACCTCTCCTATTCAGATTATTTCCCTCCTGATGGTGACCTTTTGAATCTGGCTCTAAGCTGGACCTGAACTTAAAATTTATGACCCTTTGACAAGAAAAGTAAAAGAGTTTGTGTGTGCGAAATTCCTTTTTCTTCTCCTTTAAAAAAAAAGTTCTTAAATAAGGCTCAATAAAATCCTTTAAGCCAGTTGCTTTTATCTATTTTTATATGGAATTTAAGGATTTATGTCTTTTTTCCCCACCTCCCTGTTGGTTCCTTTTTGATTGAATTACATCAGGAGCAGAGAGTTACAATGTTCATTGTAACCATAAAAAAAGCTCCCGTTAAACTCTAAAATCTCAGAAACTGCATCACACATCAGCAATGATTTCAGTGGTGATAGCTCTGGGAAAGGATACAAGCATCTCCATCACCCTCAGGTTCATTAAGATTTTAATGCAGATTTGGATCGCAGGCTGGTGAGATGCCGCATTTTTTCCAGCTGTAATCAGATACTAATGTCCAGGCATATCAGGCTATCAATTATCAGCCATGCCTTTACCTTTGCCCTGCCCTATGTGATGTAGAAAACATTGTGTTTTAGCAGACCACTCAGTAGCTCCATGGCTTGGGCAAACCGCCTTGCTGCTCTCCCTTGAGGAACATTATGTCAACAGATTCTCATCAAATCATTAATTATAATAATTAGGACAGGATGGTCTAGGAGCTAACAAGCATGGTGCCTGTGTTTGAGCAGCAGTCAACGTCCTTATTCTTCATTCCCCCTCTCACTCTACTCCCCAGCCCGTAGTCAGGGCTAAAGACACATCTGCCCCCCCTCCTCTCCCCAGCAGGCTCATGGGATTCAGGCAGCTGGGATGCTCTGGTAACCAAGGGGAGAGAGATTCCTGAGCTATCCCGGCTTCTGCAGTGGTTAATCAAAATAAAATAGGATATGTCAGAGAAAGTTTAGAAACTACAAAATGCAACACAATAAAAACTCTTGAACTTGGCTACTTTGAAAACTTGATCGAATGTGTTCTGGACTTCAAATTTCATGGCCCTGAAAAACTCCTATCAATTTTAATAGCATAGATCAAGTCCTGACGCACATTGATTTCCATTATCTTTCTCTCTCCTTCTGTTCTGCTGCTAACGCCCATTCTCTTGGGATTCGACAATCCTATTTTAACATACTGCTTTCTCTGCAGGGGATATCGCTTCATTAGCAGTCTCAAAAGGTGGGAGGGAAGCAAGTTAGCTCTGGGACATATGGCTGAGACAGATCTATCCCTGGTGTAAATTCCGTTAACTCAATGCACTCACGTATTCTAGAAGCAAATCTGGATTTGACCTATTTCCAAGCCGGATACATGCTTTCAAGTTTATTGCTGGGTTCTGAGCAAAGCAGAGCCCCATTCTGGATGTGCCATTAGCCTGCAGTGAGGCTGAGACCAAGGATCAGTCATCTGGAGACAGGAATATAGGCAGATGGAGGGACAGATCAAGAAACGCCTTCCCATCTTTATTCTCAAGATCTCGGTAAGGAAGTGGCAAGACAGGTAAAATGATAAATTCGCCTTCTCTCCTTTAACTCTCTCCCCCACCCCCCAAAAAAAATAATTTCAAAGAAAGAAAGGAAAAAATCTCAAATCCAAAAAAGCACATTTTCATCATCAAGCTTATTCATCAGCAGACCACAGCAAGATTAAATGCAAAGAAGGGAAAAGTGCAGCTAATTAGAGAAACAACTGAGTGCAAGACAAATATCAAAAAGCATGACAAAAGCCTGACATTGACAGGGATGAAGCCACAGCCAGACCACACCATTGCAAAGCATTCAGGAGACCGCAGGGAGCAGACAGCCGGCCTGTGCCACAACAGGGTGACAACAGACTAGTCTGGGACAGGCATTTAGATTGAGCCAAGGTATGCCTGCAGTGCCAATCTAGCAGTGAACATGACAAATTCCTGTATGGCTCCCATTTGCCATATCTAAAGAGGCTGATCCAATGCTCACCAACATCACGGGCTCAACCTCCCCTAATCTTAGTGCTACTCAATCAGCCACTGCTTCCTAGCTCAGTCATCAAGCTTTTAGGGAAGTTTGGACATCCAGAGCCCTAGGTGAGGGCAGCATCCTCAGGCTATGCCCACAGTTACGCTGCCAGGAGAACCTCATTACAAGGAAGTCTTGCTTTTATGGTCATCGGAGCATTTGTTTAAGGCTTGATTTTCAGAGGTGCTAAACATCCTGTGCAGCACAACAGGAACTTGCTGTCACATTTGAAAAATCACAACAAGAAACATTCTGTCACACCAGTGTGCTGGGTGCTGTACAAATCAATAGGAGGATCGACAGAACAAGATTAGTATGGGAGCATGAGTGTACCAACTTGTTCATAACTCCTGGCTATTGGTAAACGCTTGCACATCCCTCTCGAAACAGATCTCACAGGCAGATACTCTTACACACGGATAAACCTGCACAAATGCTCATATAAATTCAAATTGGAAAAATACTTTATTGACATGACAGGCACTATGAGCACTGCCAAAACATAAGAGGAGAAACCTGTCAGTGGGAGATAGGATTCAGTAGCCAGGTTGAATGTACACCGCTTCACCTGGCATGGGAAGTGAAGAGACAGAGCATAAAGAGTGGGGAAAGCAGTCCTGCATCACCAGCTATGCCAAGGTGATCTGGGGCAGAGTCTGGGTCTCCTCAGCCAATGCAGTCTCACTCCCCACCATGTCCCTGGCACCCGCTCTCTGCCTCAATGAATCTGCTATGCCAGAAACTCCTTTTCTTACTGTCAGCACACTTTCTGGAAGGCTCTTTTCTTCCATCCAACACAGGCTGTTCCCTCCCTTCCCTGCAGTATGTTTCCTTCTCAATTATCACACATTCCTGTCTCCTCTTGTTGCCTCACACCCCTGCATCTTTTCGGACAGTAATGGGTGGGAGCGAGCCAGAGTCGCTCAACACCTTGGCAGAGCTGATGGAAACAAGGCATCGGTGGGGTCTGCATCCACTGGACGGTCTGCAACCAGTCGAGACCAACATTTGCAAGAATTAAGGTGCAAAGCTACAGGTTGTAAGAGATGTGAGTGGAAATAGCTGGGAAGAGTCCAGCACCTCAGAAATGAATCATACTGAAAACTGAAGTTCGAACGGAATTTCCCTCCAGGTCATGAGGGTGCAGCTGATAGAGATAGTTGTGGTTGGGAAGGAATTTTCCCCTAGGGACTTTGGCAAGGATTGAGGTTTGGGAAAGACAAAAAAAATATATTTTCCTCTTGAGCACAAAGCAAGAATTCAGTGAATGCGCTGGCTCACCTTTATGGAAACATTCCTCTATTACAGTCCTCAAGTCCCTACAAACACCAGTTTTGAGTGCTCCCTGTGCCTGCCTCTCAGCCTTTTGAGGTCCAGGAGATGTGGGATTCAGCTCCATCTCGAACACGGATGTGCAGGGGAACCCTGAGCAAATGCCTTTCCTCAGTGGGCTTTACTGACCCATCCACCAGTTCCATAACAACAAGAAAATGATTGAGCTGTGTCAGGCTGTGGGTCCATCTAGCCCCTTTGCTCATCTCAAAAAGGGATGCTAGCAAATACTAAGGAAAGAACAGAAGCGGTAAACAATTATTTTATGGATTATGGAGATCAGGAAGCAACGATGCCAAGAGACTTAATTTTATGCATCTCCAGATAAAAGCCAAAGTACAGAAGAACAAAGTTAAATACTGCTGTCTGCTACATGCACACTGACCTGTTGTTCTGTGCCACTAAGAGATCTTTCCGCTTACAAGAAAATGCAAGTTTTAAAAAAATGTTTTTCATAAACCATTAAAACAAAAGCCACTTTTTACTCCAAACATTCACAGTAGCTGCCTCCACAGGTGACTGCTAAGTAGATCTCTAGCAAAAGAGCACATTTTGCGCTCTGCAAGCAAAACTAGATATTTGTGACTTCTGAGATTTCTCCCCCTCCCCAAGTTTGCTGTGAATCTCCTCCAGCTACCGATTCAACTGTGAATCGTGGTCTCAGCCTCTGGGTCGGGCCGTCAATGTTTCTCATGTGGCTGCCTTCACGCTCCTTTTCTTCCAGAGCACTGAGAGTGACGTTGTGGCAGCCAGTATACAGTGCTGGCAGCGTGCTCCGTGAAGACAAGAGACCTTTAAAAATAGTACCCCTGTGGCACGGAGACCTGAGCTGAAGGCAGAGGGACTGCTGTAGAGGTGACAGTACTGGCCACTCCTGGAGGGAAAGAGAGCTGCTGGGAGTCACGGGCTGTCACAGCAGGAGAGAAACCTGTGCTTTCATAGCAGTCATCACAGTTCTTTGCATCCAGCCCTCATGAACTTTATCTAGCTGCTGCCTGTGGACAATAACCATATTCATTACCACTAAATCCACTCTTCGTGCAGTATATAAACATATCCGCACACCTAGCTCACATCACCTATCCATTTGCCAGGGTGGAGCACGGCAGCTGGTTAAAACAGCACACAAGGACAAGATAAAAGGGGTCAGGCCGGGAAATGAAGGGGAATACAACATCTATTTGAAAGCACAGACAAAATTTTAATTAGATGGCAAGATACATTACTCATGTTGGAGTTTTGCCAGCTAATATCCATGCAAAATACCACAGGTCTGAACGGACAAAAGGTTTTGGGACCTCTACTTTATATCAGTGAGGACACACAGCTATCCTGCTCAAGGACAGAGTACAAAAATCTAGGTGGACTGCAGGGCAGCCAGGCAGGCTGATATCCCACCCCACAGAACACAAGTGCTGTCAGAACTATATAAGGACAAATGAAAGAGCAGCTTCTGATGGAGCAAGCACAGTCGACCGCTGCTTTCTGCACTCTGTGGTTGATCATGGTGGAAAGAATCAAGGGACAGAGTGCAAAACCTATTCCATCCCTAAGCACAAAAGGCTAAAATACATTTTGGACCAAATTCAGGACTTCAGCATGCAGCAAACTTGGCTCTCACTAAAAATCTTCCCGCTGTCTCAGCTCCCTGACTCTAGCCCTATGCAAGGACAGGTATCTGTCCGCTCTTCCACATTTAGCACCTCTATAGAGCATCAGAGTATTTGGAAGAGCTTTCCTTAAATGCAACATCCCAATTTAGTCAGATCAGCATGGCAATAGAAGATGGTAGGGACATTGCAGGGAACAACATCCCCTTCTGTTTGCCCTACAAAGATAGAAGTGAAAGGAAATGCAGGAAAAAACAGAATCCAGACAGGCAGCCCACCTCCTGCCCCATGGGAAGGTTTGAGTTAGAGGAGCTTGCATTGCGTTGGCTGATTGCAATTACACCATCCGCTGTCTGGCTGGAAATAAAATGAAATTGCAACAGAGTTCCAGCTTTAATTGAAATTTCCTGGGATCTGTTATTACACGGCAGTGATTGTTCTGCAGCACTAATGAGCCTTTGCTCAGATGATTATCCAAGTGTCTCTCCAGTCGCTATTTCATTATTGTATTATTAATGATCAGATAGGATTGTCACAGCTGAGATGAAACTTGAACATCAGACAACAGACAGAGCAGTATGCGGATCAGAGCACACAAACATGACTGCTTTGACACACACATTCCCCTGCTATGATGGCTGTAACATCAGTGCTGGTACATGAAACACAAAGTGCATGCCAATTTTGCTAGGGTCAGGCAGGACCCTTTATGTTTCTTTTTTGGTACACTGCACTATTAATCTGCATGAACCCTGCCATCCAATGACCTTTTGTGTCCAGTTGTGTGTGACTGTTGGGAAGGCTGGTGCTCTCTAGACTTTGTTTTCCAAGAAAGATTTTTCTTTCTTGGTTTGCTAATTTTGTAATTACAAGGTAAAGCTTTTTTTTTTTTTTGTCATTCAGAGAAATCAGGACTGCCTTCCCCTTTCTTTACTGGTACAAAGAGACTCTAAGATTCTCTCTGAGTGTCTATCTGGGTTTCATGGCCTGAACTGATCCCCAAAATAGTTTTAACGTTTAGAAGCTGCTTACCCAGCCCACATTCTGTTGCTTGGAAGTAATTCAGACCCCCCTCTCATTCAACAGATTGCCCTGTGCTGAGTCCTGCATGAAATCAGGCAGGATCCTGCAAGCTATCCACTTGGCACGAGGCCGGGCCAAGAGTAGAAGCTGTTAATTTTGGCGAGAGGAGATTTGCAAGATCTGGCAGCGCAGAGAAAGACCTGGCTCACTGCAGCCCTAACTGCTTTGGGAAGCAGCTTTCCCCTGCCTCCAAGAACGGAGTTGTACAGAGTAGCGCTGCTGAAAGGACATAGCTACATCTGTGCAGTTATGCACATCAAGTTTACCACTATCCCATCACTGGTTCTCCGATGGATACATAAGCAAATGAGTGACCCATTTCCTCTGTCAGCAGCAGGGTCTCCCCATCTCAACACCGCAAGTCAAAAAGCCACCATTCCTAGAAAAGCCCTGCAACAATGTTAGATAAGCTTATAAACACAAGTGCGCAAAGACTCAGAATATTTTCATATTCCCGAAAGGCCTATTTTACTTTCTAAATACGAGCGATTAATCCCACATCTCTGCTTTTAACAGCACAACGTAGCCCACCACTACAAAATACCAGCCCATCCAAACCTCACTGCTCATCATCATCTCACGACAAACTGGCAAGAACATTTCAAACAGTCAGAAGCATTTCTCAAAAAACTTCCAGCAACACTGCACGTGTCCCAAGGCTAATACAAACCCCTGAAATACACTTTCTTTCGACCAGAATCCAGGAGTTCTGGTTTTGGTTGGTTGGGGTTTTCTGGGGCTTTTTTTGATTTGTTGGTTTGGACTTTTTTCCCTGATTTCACGTACTCCTTTTTCTGTGATGCTGGGCAGATCACTTCTCTATTTCGGTTACGTCGAGTGTAAAACAGGGCAAAATTTTAAATCCTAAAGCTGGGTGACATTTCAGTTTTCTCATGAGATGTAGCCAGAAACAGAAGGAGAACAGTTTTAAAACAGCAAGAAATATTTGCAAAATCAGGGTGAGTTAAGGGAACAGTTTCAGTCAAGAGAAGTATCTGTAAAAAATTCAGAACTGCCAAACCTTTATTTTTGTCACTACAATTACTTTTTATTTTTTTTTTCTAAAATTATTATTTTTCCTGCTGTTCATAGTTAAGCAAAATGTATTGTTAACCCATGAATGAAAGATAATGGCTCCCTTGGGGCTGGCTAAGTGCTTCAGCTGCTATTAATTTTTTATTGGGGCTTTGTTGCCCAAGATCCTAAACATGGATTGATAAATGGACAAAAAAGTTTATTCTCCTAATATTTGGTTTTACCATTACATAAATATTCCAATATTTGAATAACCTTCTTCACACAGAACTGCAAAAAAAGTTTTACGATCTTCATGGAGGAAAATACACTGGGTAAGTGCTAGGTATTGTTCTTAATGCTGGTAGAAGACAATCTACATGTCCAGGAATCATTTCCTTAAAATCCTGGCATAGATTCTTGCTCTCTCTGTTCTCTCTCAGAAACACTCCACGCACGATTAGATCATTATGGTCTATCAATTTGTCATATTTCACCAATTTTTTTCTTTAAGGATCCAAGATGAGAAATCACTAAAAAGGTCTAAAACTAGAGAAAAATCATTTTACAAAAACAATTGTTCCATTTTGATGTCAAAACACACAATATTCTTCTCCTTTGAAAGAACATTTAAAAAAAAAAAAAAACAAAACACCTCACATTCCCCTTAACAGCAATCATTTCCCTCTGTGATTTTTGCACATTGTGGTTGCAGATATCTGTCTCAGAAGTGATAGTGAAGCCCTAATTTACGTGGCAGTTGCTTTCCTGTTGAGAGGCTCCACCTTAAATCAAACCCCCGTTTCAGAGCATTGTCATCTTGTATATTTGTTTAATCTGCATACGCACACACATATTGCTGTGAGCACGGCTGAGATTACAGCGTGGGTGAGATTGAAGAAGTTCCATGTTAGCAAGGAGCTTGGTACAGGGGAGCACTGCTTTCCTAACCCCTCAGGCAAGCCTGGACACTGCAGGCAGGATGCGAGCCAGCGCACTCAAAGCTACCTTGGATATGGCTATCCAAGCATCTGCCCTGTTCAGCTGCGGAGTAGCCTGGTTGGGGCGTACAAGAGCTATGGGATTTGTTCTGTGCGAAATAAAGACGCGACGATGAGACAACATTGCATTAAATTGCTGGCCCAGACTGACTCCCAGGGGAGAAAAGCAGCCCTGATCCATGACTTCATCTAAATGCGCTTCTGCGAGTGCTCCAGTGGTACTGGCTATTCCCTGCATCCCCAGCCATTAGCATGCCACGCTAGCAGGTCAAGGAAGACAAAAAGGTCCCTGTAGCTCCCATCTGCCCCACTAGAAAGGATGAGTTGATTATGCTCTACATTCAATCCCAAGAAATAATCAATCTATAATTAAGAGACTTCTCTCCCACCCCTCTGTCAGGTCTTTGCCTCTTCTACCCTCCCATCCCCCACCAAACCTTCCAGCATGAAGTCAATTTAATGAGATTTCTCAGTAACAAATGACCAGTTTGTAATAATTATATTTTCTTCTGCAATTGCTGTAAAAATGATTTAAAGCAGAGAAGGCTCCAATTTATTAAGCATCAAATTTTCTGTGGTGAACTTTTAACTATAAAAAGAGCCTTGAGACTGAGGGAGCTCTCCTCCCCCACTCTGGGCTTCGCTATTGCCTTGAAACATTGATGGTTTGTAGATGAAAATGTAACGATGAAAATTTGACTCCTTTATGAAAATTAATGAATCCTGTGGCAGGCAGAGCCCAGCTGCATTTTCTAGCCTTTCATCAAGCCTTATGGCAGCATGGCAAGGGAAGTGGGGAAAGAAGTCATACAGAGAATAACAAATCCATCCTGAACCAGTTCCAGTCCCGTATTTTCCTAGCTAATATTAGCAGACGAAGGCATAACTGCTGTGCACCTTTCAGGCTATCGGGGAAAAGTCCAAAGCCAAAGGGAGTCCAGGTTCTCAGCTGTGGTACATCTGGGCTCGGTGAGTTTACAGAGATGCTGAGAACAAAATAGTCATCCTGAATAACAACAAGCTTGGGGGCTCCTAGCTCTTGGAGTACCAAAAACCTGCTTCATCTGTGCTCCTATGTGTTGGCAGCTCAGTGACTAACTTTAGGGAAAAGCCTTGAAAGTAAGGATTTACTTCTCTCAAGACACAGCTCTCCTCCACAAGGTTAACCTCCGCATTGACAACATACCCTGTCCACTGGTGTTTCTTGATCTTTGACAGTCTTGGCTTTCCCTCAGGCCTTCTACCCTACCATTAAAATAAAACTCTCTTATATGTCCATAGGCTCCTCAAACTTTTTTTTTTAACCAACATGCCATCTGGACTTGAAAAGCAGCTGAGACAGAGCATCTGGAAGAGGCCTAGATACAATGTTCTAACTTAATGCTTCATTTGAAAGGCAGTTTACTGGCTTTGATAAATCACAACACTCAAGTTCTGCAATTGTTTCTACTTTAGAGAGAGACCATAGTTAAATTAGTTATTTAAAGTCATGCAGAAAGCTTGGGAGGAAGCGAGAGTTCAAAGTTTTTAGACTATTGCACTGTCTCAGCAGCTCACTGCCTGCCAGAGCTGGGAAAAGAACCCAGGAGTCCTGGCTCTGCATCCCATTCATCAAACACAAAGGTCCTTCTTACATTTCCCTGATTGTTCCTGTCCATTAAACTTCAACATAGTTTGCATCCTAAGTCTTTTCCCAGCAAATCTGGCTTTCTTTCATTTTTATTGTGGCAGATTATTTATATCAAAAAGGCAGAGTCACCCAGCTGTGAGGCGATACAGAAACGTCACTAACACTAAAGAAATTGATCCCACATCATTAGTTTTCCTGTGGCTCTCATTTTGAGTCAGCAGTGTGTCCTGCATTTTTGGACCTTTGATGTGAGATGGGCAGAGGAGATCATGGGGATTTTAGTATAATCAGCAAGCACCACGCAGCCATGAGAAAGCAGGCACAGTAATTCTGTCTGTTGCTTATCAGGGGACACATAGCATAAGAAGATCCAAGTATAATACTGGACTTGATGCAGACTGGCAGCGTACTGAGACACAAATTCCTGGTGTCTTGGTATCCTTATTGATATAGTGTCCCTGAAACACCTGCCTGAGAAAGAGTGCTGAAACTGGTAAGCATCTGATGGCTGAGTATTAAACATACCAAGTTGGGATACTAAAGTTCAACATTCAATCCTCACCCTGCTACATATTCCCTAATTAACGGAAATTTCATCCTGTTATGAGCTGGAGAGTGACAACAATACAGCAGATAAGATCTTGCTCTCAACTTTTTCTGGTTAGCCAGTAAACTCTTGAGAAGCCTATTTATTAGTAGTTCCCACAAATTTCCTGTGCAATCAGGATTGTGATTATGGAAACAAATGAAACCAGAATTTAAGGACAGGATCTGGAGAAGCACACCTTTCTCCCTGATTCATTTTTAACTGCCAGCAATGGTTTGCTATGTTGGCAGATAAGCAACATCTCAAAAAAAAAAAAAAAAAACAAATCCCAAAGCTTGCAGCATCCTGATACCTTCCAGTATAGTCACAGCCAGACTGCAGAGGTCCTAGCTCTCCTATAATTTGAAGTCTTGTCAGTTCTAACACACATTTGAACCCTTCTCACAGCAGGAGCCCACATTACATGCTAAAAATTGTTCAAACTACTCCACAGCTGACTTGGCCCTACATCAGGCCCTTTTCACTTTGGTCAACTGGGACAAAGTCATGACTCCTCAGCGGAGCCGGTCAATGGTTAAAAACTACCAGTCCCAGTCAGCTGCTGCTGTTCTCTGAATAATACTGTAATCCTCTTGTTCAGGCTGTGAGCCTGAGTGCAGGCAGCCCAAAATAGAAGTGGTAAGAGAATGAGAGAATCAAGTCCATGCCATCAGATACGCATATTTCTTCATGGATAATTATGGTGAATAAAAATGCAGTATTACTTCCTTCCCCCCGCCCCCACCCCCGTTTTGGTCACTCAGAGGAACGAAAGTGAATTAAAAGAGAATCTGCCCTAATGCAGTACATAAGCGGCTCCCTAAAACACCAAAGCAAAGGTTTTGCCTGAAGTTTTCCCTTGTGTCACTGGAAGTTTTCGCAAAGTCCTTATTTTATTCTATCTGGTTTTGCCCATATGCACCTCAACAACTCTGAGAATGAAAAAGGCAGCTTTCTGCAGCACAGCAGCAATTGCTGAAACAGCTCTCAGCATGGAGTTCATTGAAATGCAGACCACCTCACACTTGCTTTTACCTTGAGCTGAACAGAAAAGGAAATAGCTTCTACTAGCTGATTGACCTTTCTGCTGAATAGGTTGTCTCGCTCCAAAGCTATGATCCATGACCCCGAGTGGAGTGGCATGGAAGGCCATGGATAATTATAACGCAACAGGGCCATCATTGCTAAAACAAGGGGGTATTCAAATAGTTGGCGCCAGTTTCCTCCTTTAAGTGGCAAGCGATATTCACAGCAACTGATCCTTCCCATCTTCCTCCTCCTTGTCTTCCAAGGAGGAGGGAATGGATGCAAATGGTAGATTTCGTTAATTAGAACAAGGGGCAATTTGGGGAGACGGTAGGAGACTGAACAAGTCTGGCTCACAGGGGAAGAGATTATTTTAATGAGACCTAATTCTATTATATGAAAGATGATGAACAATCAATGTGCAATCATGCTGACAGGGAGTGGTTAAGATTTTAGTCTTTGGTATGCATGAAAAAACAGATTTTCTACACCTAGTGGAGAGAGAGAGCAAATATGAAAGAAGAGGAAAGATAAAAGGAGCTGGGTCCTTGCATAGGGTAAATTGGCACAATTTGACTGTTTTCTGATTAATATCAGTGAAAGATGTGGCCAAGAGTTTTAACCTGCACGTTGTTTACCAACGCCTGTTGAAATTCAACATCTTGTTTCAAAGCACACTTGTTACATGAACCTCCAGCACACCTACAAAAGGCTGTTAATTAATTATCTCTGGTAAATGGACCCCTAAGGGCTCCCAGAGGTAACATGCATCTTGGCAAGGAAACAACACAACTGACAGGAGCATCTGCCTTGCAGAAAATTACAGTGCCCACCTAGCGACATTAAGCAACTGAGAAGCAGGCAAGTCTCCTTGCTCCTTCCTCAAGAGGAGCAAAGCATCAGTCACCGATCCCTGGCTCATCTCTGGACCCGTCTGAGAGGTTGTACCAGTGTCTGGGGTCAGAGAGAGACTGTGTTCAGCTGGGGGTATTTACTGTCCTGGAAATGAGAATGGCACGATGTCACTCCTTTTTCCCTGACGCAGTACGTTACTATGAGAGTAGTGCGAGCACTGGGCAGAACTGGGTTCTCAAGCAAGTTTTGCAGGCTCTGAGACTCAGGATCAGGTTTTCAGCTTGCACAGACAAATCTCACTCTGGTAGAAGCTCCAGTGAATCTTACTGGCATTTTTGTCACAATCTCTGTTCCGCCACGGGCCAGATATTTCTAGTCAAGTGTGTACAACGGCACATATAGCTGCATAGCCTTATATTACGTGCTTAGGCAACTATCTGTGAAAGCACATCCACTATTTGTGCATGCCTGCTAGCTCCGTGTACATTCACATGGGCGCGCATGCTCAAAACTAAAGTTTTCATGCATCTAGCTTGAAAATTTCTGTGCACAACAACCTCCTGCTCTGTCAGGTTAGTGCTCAGACAATCAATTTTTGCTTTAGAAGCTAATGAGGCCATTTTTAACAAGATGAACTCAATCACACCCATGGAAAGGGACTCAGCTGCCTGATGATTTCCACCAAATTGACTAAAGCAAGGCATAACTTTTTCCCCAGCTATTTACAATTGCTGGATGAGCTCTAAGTGGAGTAAATCAGATGAATCCCAGCCTCTGTAGTGAAGCTTTGCCAATATTTGGGAGCTGAAGATCACACTCAGAAGACCTTGGGAAGGTCATTCTATACATTGTCTGCAAAGATCTTGTCTCCTTTATCTGGAGGAAGGTCTCATAAACACCTGAGGGGCCTATTTTATTATTGCTGCTTTTCCTTATGTGCCATCCACACACTTCCAGGAATTTCTAAAAAATTTTTTTTTTTTTTTACTTCCGACAAAAGTGGACATAAAATAGTACAAGTCTGTCTTGCCAACATTTTAACACTTTTTTGTTCTCCATTATTGCATAAAGGCCAGAGAAAGTCACCCTGACCTCAATGACACTATCATTTGAGCTTTTTTCATTAATAATTTCATATTTGTTAGTACCTTCATTTTAGATACGCTCACACACAAACCTCCCTACCACTCCATGACTGCAATGGAACTGTCACACTAATAACAAGAAGCCCAACTGCAAATGACTGATTATTTTTAGCTTAACAAGCAAGAGGACAAACAATAAAAGAGCAGGGATAATGCATCATGAAATGTACTTCGTTCATTTATTTGACAACTGCAGTTTAGTTGTAATTAATTATGATAATACTTCATGGCATACCACTTAATGTTCTGTAGTATAATTTGTTAAAGTTTCAGTAACATGAGGCCTCCCCCTCCAGCCTTATGCTGCTAGAGCTTTACTATGTAGTAGGGAAAAGCCTGTCATTTTGAGGGTGAATATTATGGAGGACACTGTGGAGAGAAGGTACAAATTAAAAATTCACTTTGGGAAATCTGTCAGGGTTACATGCACAGAGACAGGGGCTTTGGCAGCTTTGTGTTTGATTTCTGAGACAGATACGAGGGTCTGCACAAATCACTGACACCATATAGAAAGAGTCTTCTGTTGCCATTTCTCATGACCATGACACTCAGTTGTAGTTCGAGATCTCTGCAATTAGTGCCCCCGTCTGACTCCCCAGCTAAGCCTGAGGTCTCAGGCGAACAGCCGGTTGCAGCACTTTGCTCCCTAGTACGCAGCTCCTCCATCCCCATCACTGACCCCTGTTGTGACACCAGCTAATCCGAGTTCCTGCTGTGCACGCAGCGAGAGCTGAGCTGCAGAGCGGGGTGCAGCGTGCTCTGCCTCCCCCCTCCTGAGCACTGACTGTGCTCCCGTTAAAACACCCAGTGCCAGAAGTCAGCCCCAGGGAGCATCTCTGCCCGAGCGCTGCGGACAGGGACCATGTGCCCGGCTGGGAGCAGCTCAAGCCTCCTCTGTGGCTGGCAGCATCGCAGGCTGCCCAGTGAGAGCTGAGCCGTGCCCGGTCTCAGTTCCCTGACGGCCTCCTCAGCCACTGCCAGTCCCCTTGGTGGGGAAGACAATAAATTTTTCATGGCAGTACTTTGTCCCTGCACTAGGGCCCAGATCTCGGTGGAAGCCTCTAGGTGCTAGTGTCAGACAAACAATAAATAATTGTGTCTGTCAGAGCATGAGCAGCATGTACAATGCTGTAGACAGCTATAATAGTTTTACACATTTATCCTACAGGCCTACATAGTTTGGGTGTCTCTTTCATAGGCTGAAATCATATTAGCTTCACACTATGTATTGCTTTTCTTATTAAATCTGGCCAGACCAGTTCTTGTCTAGAAACCCCTCGCTGTCACATTAGTTTCATCTAAATGTGTACGGTGCTCTGGACAGGTTCCAGCCTAACGACAGTTCCATTCCACAATTTACTCATTTTCACAATGATGACAATCAGCCATTGGAATAATCTCCCCAGGGATGCGGTGGATTCCCCAACATTGGGCATTTTTAAGACTCAGCTGGACAGGGTGCTGGGCCTTCTTGTCTAGACTGTGCTTTTGCCAAGAAAGGGTGGAGCAGATGATCCTTGAGGTCCCTTCCAACCTGGTATTGTATGATTCTGTGATGATTCTATGACTCTTTCCTGCCTGGATTAGGGTTGGCTTGCTTTTTTCTCCCTCCCCTTCACACACAACACCCTCCTCCACTTGTGAGTCAACCACCTCTTCCCTCCTCCCTCCGCTCCCCATGCTCCGCTCTGAACATTGCTGCCAGGGTCCATGCCTTGCTCAAGGAGATGCAGAAGCAGCCAAGGAAAAGGCACCCAACTGCCGCTTCCCCTTGTAACAACTTCACCTCACAGATAAACAAAGGGCTATCGGAGGTTGCCAATTGTCCTGAATACAATCAGCGCTCAGGATTGCTCCAGACAAGACTCTAACCTCAGCAAATTCTCCACTGTAAAATTCTACAAGAGGGTTAAAAACAGTCCTGTCAAAAAATAAACCATCTTCCTCTAAGGGATTTGATAATGTTTCAGGAGCCCTCTCACTCCCCATTAGTAGTTTGTTCAGCATCAAATCAGGTGGGCTAAAACATGGGCTGGTGCAGGCTAACTTAGTTCCAGAGATTTAGATTAATCCAGGGTAATTTGCCTTCATTTAGTGGTGATTTGCCAGGTTACGCTCATTCAAAATTTGGCCTTGTAGACATCTGCATAAGGACTTGCTCCATCTCTGCCTGGCCTAGTGTCCTTGACTGACAAATGTGACCCTCTAACACCAGTTCTGCTGACAGCATCCTTCCTCTGCTGATGTCATTTTTAAGATAAGGGTTGCTTTTCAGGCGCCCTAAACCAGCCCCATGGAGAAGCTGATTCATGTTACACAGGGGTAAGAAAGCTTCCCTGGCGCATTCATATTTTGCCCTAATATTTTTCCGGATGGCAGCTCAGCAGGGAGGCAAAGCACGCAACAGGCCACCGTGAGAGAGAACCCTCTCTATCTTCCAGAGAAACTGGTAAGTGATTAACCGCTTCCTGGAGAGAAGTGACACGGAGACATGAATAAAGAGACACTGGCTGTTAGACTGTAAGAGCAAGTGGAAATTACTGATAAGCCATGGGATTCAGAGAAATCTGTGATCGGTAACTGAGCATGTAATAACTGTATCACCAGAGGAGCTCCCGGAGTGCCCATCTCTCCTCCTCCTCGCACCACTGCAGACACCCACGGTGCCTGTCAGCTGCTGTGCTGAAGCTGAGGGAAAGTGAGTTTATTGTCTTTATTAGGATTTGGATGGAGATTTACATCTCCCCTTTTTTGGGGGCTCTACTTTATTTTACTTCATTGGTTCTGCAAAATTCTTGGCCAGTTTCTACACACGGCGCCTGTTCACCTTCAGGGAAACTTCCTGAATCGTGCGGACAGAAGCAGCAAGATGGGAGAGAAAAAAATAACTTCAGAGTCTCTTGTCTACCAATATGTTATTTTTAACTTCCACTAAATGCAACCACTGTTGCATTTCAGAGAGTCACAAAGTTGGAAAAGACCTCCAGATATCACCTCGCCAGGTTATGGAAAGCCCAGGATAGATTCACATATAAAGCGACTTTAAAAAAAAAATCCAAGCCAAACACGCTTACTGTGTAGTGCTTAGTATGAAACACTAGCTGTCATTTTTAGGACTGCAGCAGGAAGCAGGGTCCTCTCTCAGACTCTGCCTGAGTTTCAGAGTGGCCTTGTAAGAGACCCTGATGTTGTTCCTCCTCAACACACTCCCTCGCCTCCCTTCTCTTCCCCAAGTTTTCTGAATGTCTCATGGTGCACCTGCAACAGTAGTCATTAATGAGGACCTGATCTCCCTCTCAGCCTTAAGCTGTTCCCATAACACAAGTAATAATAAATATGGGCAAATTTCAGTACAGACGAATTATCAGGTTTCAATAGCTGTAATAATATCCAAATTATCAGGTGAAAGTCTCATGGAAAAGCAATTCAATAATAACAGGCTTGTATCAGAGTCATCAGACACTTTTCATACTGTGCTAGAAAATCAAGACCCAGAATGAATTTGATTGGATTAAATAAAAGATCTGATCTAACCTCCTCATGATGTACACAGAACTGAAGCTTTACAGAGCCTTGAAAAAGCAATCAACATTTTGTTTCAAGATTTCCTTCATTCCTTCCCAGTCTTGCAATAAGAACATGAAATAGGAATTACCTCTGTCCACCTTCTCTCCTGAATACTTTCTGCGTTACTGCTTTTTTTCAGGAATTTGTCAGAAAAACCTCCAGACTCCCACCCCAAAATCCCACCAATAAATGCAACAAGATGAAAAAGTGACCTCACTGTTGCCACTGACGTTTCAGAACGCAAAAGTGGAGGAGTTTGTGTCTCTTGTCCATTCCCAGACTGCCTGGAAGCTTCACAGATGGAACTGTTGCTTAAGGATGTATTTCTGTGCCCTGTAATCTGAATAACGCAAAGGCAATCAACAACCTATGAGAGCCACCTGATTTAGGCTTTAGGACAGCTGTAAAACAGACACCATCTACAGCCACAGGGAAAAAACAGTCCCATAACAGAGTAGTTCTGAATACCTCTTCATTTAGCACCATAGTTTTCTGCTTCTTTTCCTTTGGAGGATGTCTTTTATTCAGCTCCCTCTTCAAGAGGGTCCCTCCTTATAATTGTTTTCCTCCTGGAAGTTATTTGTGCAGAGTGGGGAAAGATGAGAGAGCAAGGGTTAACAGGAGGTAAATTTCACAAGGCCTTCAAGACAAGGACAAAGCCATCAGGCCCCAGCGACTGTCCAGGGATCCCGAAAATATTGCAATCATTTTAAAAAAGAACACAGAAAAAATAGATACAAGAAAGTTCCCTCCCTTTCTGCACCACCTGTAGCTATTCTGATCCCTCCTCTGCCTCCCTCCCCTCACATCAGCTGAGCAATCTAATCATTGATTTTGGTTAAAAATAGCATTCACTGCTGGTTTGGGGGGGGGGGGGTGTGTGTGTGGTGTGGGTAACCAGCACAGTAACCAGCCATAACAGACCTGGACTTATTACAGCTTAACTTGTGCAGAATTTGTAACCAACATGCAAACAGGGCCAAATCCTGAGACGTATCAAATGCATCCAGAACTAAAAAAGTCACTTATTCTCCACCATGGCTTTCACCAGTTCCTGCCTACACCAGTGACAAGGAAATTCCCTGGCATCATTTAGTGCAGCCCAAAGGCTGTTGCTTTTTAACTGTAGCTGCTGCAAACATCAATATCATCATTGCCAGACTGGACCAATTAGTTAGGAAATAATAAGTATTTGTCTGATACAGTTCCTCCTCTACAAAATGCTCATAACCCAAACAAGAAGCTGTGGAAAACCTCTCTGTCCTAAGGCCCACTTAATTAGAATTTTCTGTCTCAGTATATTAAAGGTTTACGGACGGTCTAACTAAACCTGTATACAACATTACACAACCCAGACACAGTTTTTCCAGTAAGGGCCAGCTGATGATCATGCATTGCCATAGAAGTGTGCCTTCGCACAGTTCTGCAGCTGGAATGCCGTGGAATGATTTGTTCCAAGACCTTTTAGTCAGGAACCCCAAAACAAACTGCAGGGATTGCAAACCTCTGCAAATAAAAATAAACACACACCAGTACAACTGCAAACTGTGAAGGCCCTAGAAGTTGCACAGCTGCTCTTTGCTTCAGGAGAGACAAGTGGAAATTGAGGGAAACAGAGGAAATTTAAAAAGCCACTTTGTTCTGCCACAAGAAAGGGGAAAAGCCCCTGGAAAGCAGATTTTGTTTCCTGGTTTTAACAGTTGCCAACAGGGCATTCTGTGACACACAATTCCAAACCCTGATCCTGCTCTGCCCCCCCAAAGGGTGGGGGGAACAAATAAAACAAAATCAATTAAAGCACAGCAGTGAACGCAGAAACCCACCACACAATTTCCTAGTGAAGGCAGGAGAGCTTGAAGACAGTGGAAAGTAGGTTAAGATTTGCATGCAGATAACATGCAGGACAGCACCGGAGGTTAGACCTAATAACCTTAGACAAGCCAAAACGCGTGCAAACTTAGTTTGCATTTTTATTTTACTCTGATGCCTTCCCTCTTTTTATTTCCCATGCACCTGTGATGATTAATATCAAAGGGTATTATTGCACTCCTGACATTCAAACCAAGCAGTTTCAGAGCCTGGAATAAGCACTGGAAAAAAAAGGAAGGGCAGGCGGTGAGGTCAGCTCTCTCCCAGATCCAAGCCCTTTTTCTATTTACACTAATACAAGGAAGAGCTGAACGTGCACAGAGAACACACAGGAAATGTCATCTCTGTTCATAGACTTTTGTATTAAAGTTAAGACCTGAATATTTATCATCCCTTCCAGCCACTGAACTGCACCGGTCCGTTAGCTCAGGGGCAGTCATGTTTGAGCGTGGGGTGTAACAACAACTGCAATGGCATTGGGGTACATCTACTGATCCTTCCAGCGCATCTCTCTCTCCTCCTTTAACTAAAGCTCTTAACACACTCCAGAACTGAGAATCAAAGGTAAGGAAAAGAACCAAAGTTTTCTCTTCAAGCTTGAGAGAAAAAGCAAGTAACTTAGCAAACATTACTTAAAATAAGGGTTTCATAAAATGACTTGTGCTCTGCCTTTTTTTCTTTTTTTTTTTTAAATTGTTTCTTCTTCTCTCTGCCTCTTACTTTTCTGCCACTGATTGACGGCTCCCTGATAATAAAGGCTCTCAGTTGGCAGGCATTTTTTTTATAATCTTTCATTCGTGGCACTGCAAACTGGATGGCCCCTCTATACCTCCTCCAGTTTCTCTCCCTTTCCTATTGCTTCTAGGACCGAGAGCAGCAAAGATTGCAGAAACTGAAGAGTGCCTCGACACGCACCGTGTTCCTGCAGTGGCAATGAAGTGCATCAGTTTCCTGACCTGTAAACCTCCAATGAATACCTCCATGATGACAGGAAGAAAAAAAGGAGCAGAAAACTCTGCTCAGAAAGCAGATTAACACAGAGGACAAATAACTATTTTGCTGTAAGTAGGAGATGTGTTTCTCAACCCAGCCTGAGTCACACTCTGTGTGGGCGTCCTGGCCACCACCAGCCCCACCGTACCCCCACATGCATCTGCAGTTCCAGAACAGTGGCAGCTGTAGAGTAGACCACAGACAGTTCACATAAGCTTAGTGTATCATTTCTAAGGCAACCCAAGGGATCTGAACACTCAAATGGCAGATTAATTCAAATCAAAACTGATGGGAGATGAGAAGATAACCATACCGTTTATTTTGTGGGCAAACAGCAATTCCTTTTCAGCCTGGATCTCAATAAAACACTTTCCCTTTGTTGTGCAATCACAGCCTAAAACGCAAATTCAAAAGAGGCTCAAAACAAGTCCATATTTTCTGTAAGAGCAATTTGCACAAACACTGTGTTTTCCATGTTTACTTTGTTTGCCAAAATTAGAAGTGAAAGCCAGAGCAGCAGGATGGGAGACACTCCCCTGGTTAGAATTACTTCCACTTTTCCTTGGGGTTTCTTACTGACAGTGTAAATTTGGGGCTTGTTAACACATTACAAGACATCAAGCATCACATAGCTTTTGCTTTTCAATCTGCTTGTTTCTGTTGCTTAGTTATGCTGATGGTTTTAATGGGAGCAGGAGGGGGCAAGCCTTTGCAGTGGAAATGCTGGCTGCCCGTCTGTGTTGCTTTTGCTTTCAGTTTCTAAAAAGGAGAAAGACAGATCCTTTCTAAATAACTGGAAGTCACCACGACTATCAGACTTGGAAGCTGGGACTGCAGAGGCTGGTCATTTGATTCATGGAAATCTCTAGTCACGGAAAAGAGAGGAGAGGTGTTGTGTTTAGCCTGCTAATCCTGACTTCCAGGCTCAGCTCCCTGCTTCGATACGGAACCCAATGAAGTATTTCAGGCAGCAACTTTGAACCACCTCTTTAAAAGCATTAAACTTCTAAATGCCTCCGTAGAAATTAGGCAGCTAAATGTCTTCAAGGATCAGAGCCTGGTCTACAGCCAGATGAGATTTGCAGAGATTTCTGTGCCTCCAGCAGCGGCCAGTGTCTGATGAGACTTACAGCACGCACATCGCAAGCTGCCCAAACCCAGCTTAGCACTCTAGCTTCCCATCAGGAAAATTGGAGATAATAGCACTCTCTTGTTTTACTAGGGTGGAGAGAGGAGAGAGATATTAAAGATCGCGTGATGCTCACCTAATACAGCCCTAGGGAGCAGACAAGTAAGATTTTTCTCAAGTATTTTAACAGAGAATAGCTCCACTGACTTCAGTGGTGATATGGAGCCAATTTGCACAGCCCAAGGATCTAGCTCTTGATGCTAATCTAAAGCTTCTAGGACTACAAATGAAGGCTGCAGGTATCACAGGCACATCCTGCTGTTTGCTGTTATGAAGTGCGGCACATAAGCAGTTGTAATAGCAACGTGGAGCTTCTGGTGACACTGCCCTCAAGGTAGGTAGTGCATCACGTGTATTTCCTTGCTGGCAAGAGATAACATAATGAGTAATAATTCTTCTGCTCGTGGTCCTGCAGAAGGTCCTGGAGAAGCCCTTGGCAGTGTGGGAGGAGTCCTAGAGAACTTGCTCTGGAATTTCTGAGAAGGTTTAAATCCAGCCTCAGATCAGCTACTGCCTCCCTTCTGTTGTTAGGGCAATTTTTCCTCCCCATGATCTCCTGGCATACCACAGTGCCAAGAGAGATGAACAACACCTCAGAGGTTGCCGTGCATCTCAAATGCAATCATATTCCAGACCTTCTCCCCTCTTTAATCAGAGCCTCCAGCCTCTCCATGGTCCCCAATCAAGGCAAATGCTATCTTCCCAATGTCTCACACTAGGGTGAGCGATTTTTCATCACCTTTCCTCTCCACAAAGCCCAAGGTTGCTGTTCCTAGTCATTTTTCCACCCAGCTGTGTATTTGCCTATATCTTAGTAACCTAAGGCAGTGGTCTACATACCAATCTGTCTCTTCCCAGTGCTTCCTACTTCCACAGATGCTACCAAGATCTCCACTGAAGATCTCCCAGCACCTACAAGAGATTCATTCCAAAAGGCCATGCAACTGCCAAAGAAATCATGCCCGTCCCCTAATGTCAGCTTCATTCCCAGACTTCTATCACTCCAGTATGATCTGTGGGTATGACCAGCACTTCCCTCTGCACGAGAAATAATCTCTCTTGGCCATTTCCAGTAATACTCTTACTGCCCATCAAACCTTTTATACAATCAGCAGTTACGCTTTTTTAATGGTAAGTATAGTTAAATAGTCAAGAGGAGAAAACATGAACAACGGTCTAGTCTTGTGGTTAGAAACTAACATCAGAAATCTGACTTCCAGCTATTTTCACATTCAGAAAGATTTGACACTAAATCCCACACATTACAATGAAAAACCTTAA
The DNA here is from genome assembly GCA_013398915.1 of Dromas ardeola. Classification (NCBI taxonomy): domain Eukaryota; kingdom Metazoa; phylum Chordata; class Aves; order Charadriiformes; family Dromadidae; genus Dromas; species Dromas ardeola. The sequence goes on along the minus strand of VYZM01017361.1, from coordinate 332,962 downwards.
TCCCTCAGCTGTATGAGGAAAAAGGGAAGACAGGGAGATATAGACAGGATGAAATGCGGGACTACAGAAAGTTTGGACTGAACAGAACATTTCTGCAAAAAATGGCACACCTAGCCAACTGCGGGCGTTAAATCAACGCCTGATTCAGGACTGAATGGAACCAGAATATCCATTCAAAGCTGGGACCAGTGGGGACATACTCTGCAGGTGGATAAGAACAGGTTGCTCTGGCTAATTACTAGGTAATCAAATCCAGTGTAGCAGTTTTCTGAGTGGTAACCAATTTACCCTACATAGAAGGTGTTCCCTGAGGTATCTCCTGCTCATAATGGAGATTTCTTGATTGGAGATTTTTCAGTTTAGCACAGTAAAAGCAGCTGCTGCTTCAACTTACAAAATATATCTGAAATGCCATCAAGGGCCCAGCGTGTGCTTGGTGGTTGCAGAGGAAAAAAGGAAGTCCATTCAGGCTCAAATGCAAGGTTGGATCGGACTTCAGAGGAATCGATGAAAGCTTAACTATCTAAAACCCACTCTGTCCCCTTTCTGGCAAAGCCCATTGTGACAGCTGTAGCTGCTGAGTAGTCTTCCATACCCAGAGAGGTATGGCTTGAAATAATCCATAGTTTACATGCAAAACCATTTTTTTTTAAAAGTGTACAAAATAAACCAGTGCAAAAATGACAGCTGAGGAAAAAAACCCCTAGACAATTTGGATACATTTTCAGACAGTGTTGGAAAGTTCTTCCCCACTAAGAGGAACTTCATATCACTGTCTGAATAGGACAAGGGAGAAGAACTGTAGCAAGACTGAAAAAGAGTGCTTCCTGAAAGCTGTCTATCTGCAGGCTGTGTATTACAGCTGAAATGCTGATGTTAGCTTCACATCAAAGAGACAAGGCTCATGGAATAGTCATTTTTAGTGCCAAGCTGATATTAAAATATGATGGGACAGGTAGTCTTCCACAAGAGGACCCCTGGAGTGACAGAAAGGAGCTGAACTGCAGGAACCCAGTGATTTCTCTGGGGAATGGGGGTAGATGGAGAACAAGGGGGTGGGGGACCGATCTCCGTCTTCATTCTGAAACTGCTCTGGACTTGACAGAAATATGAATGAGATTTGGTTTAAGCATTGTGCAAATCTTGGAAGAGTTTTATATTAACTAGAATGAATTCAGAAATAAGTACAGGGAATAATGGGAAGGACCAGTTGGTACGTATGCTGTTTTAGACAACATGCCTTGGATAAAACTCATTGCATTTACTAACCCTTCTGCTCTGAATGGTCGAGTGCCCCATCCAGTTAAACTTTGCCTTTTTCTTCACTCTTAAGACATAGTTCTGTAAAGCATACAAGAGGCACGCTACACTAAATCTATATGTTTTCTCTCTGCAGCAGCCTGGAGCTGCCCCAAGTCAGCGCATAGACAAAAACTCAAGAGACATATCAAGCGGCTCGGCTCCAAGCTGGCATCGCGCAAGGTAACAGAATTTCTCAGACAAGCACACAAGGTCTGGGGAATTTTAATATCTTCTTCCCCTATAAGTAATTTCCAGTGTTTATGCTCTGTGGAGCTCCTTATGAGTGTCAGAGCAGAACAAATGTCATTTTTAATGGACTTGCTAAATCATAAAAAACGTTTGCAAAATTGCATCTGATTAAAACATGAAAATGTTCCGTTATTCACAGAAAGATCCAGGCAACTTGCAACAGTGGCAGTAGTGGGCTGTCTGAAGAAAAATCTTGGCCCGCAGGACCGTACCTCAGTAACAAAAAGTAATCCTATAATGTACTCTAGCCAAATACAGAGGCATTTTCCTGGAGCAACTGAACAAAGCTTAGCATTCATCATTACATCATTAATTCTTGTAGCAACATAGAAAAATGCACAACACAATATGCATTACAATGTTCGACTCGGCAGCATGCTTTGTTATTGGTAACATTCAACTGCTTCCGAGATGTAGATCACAGTTCCCTTTGGGAGAGGGCCAGCTCCTGGATGGGCCAGAATATTTCATTTCTAGGGTGGTTAACACTAAAAGAGTTTCCTATTATTTATCCCCATTCTAACTTGCCCACATTCACCAAAAAAATGCCTCTTGCTCCATATGAAAGGGGAGTAAAAATTGAAAGTTCCTTTCCATATGGAGAAAGCAGATGTGATAGTAGAGCACATATTATACAAAGGGGCTGCTTTAGAGAGTAAATAGCACTAACACCAGAAAGGATAGCCATCAAAATTATGATGTTATACCATTTACTGGCGAGAACACAGAGGCTCAGTTCTAACTATGCTCTCTAGATGGTGATGCAGAGTAATTACGCTTTAGTTTACCGAGCATGTAACCTTTGGTAACAGTATATTCTGAAAAGTGACAGAAAATTATTTAGCCAGACACGACACATCTAGGTAAGCTGCCTACATCCTAGATGTCTAACAATACATCAATCAACCTTTTACTGTTAAGCTGTTATTTAATTTTCAGGGGATTCAGGAACCATGTTCCTTCCCAAAAGCATATTTTTTTATTTTATTTAACTAAATAACGCAGCTTCAGGGAAAGAGGTAGGAAGGGAACCAACATTATCTTTTGAAAAGGCAAAAACATATCATTTAAATACACCCAAAGCCAAAACATTTCCTTTCAAAAGGATCCAAACTTTCCATTGTGCACATCTCAAAATAGCAGATTAAGTTCTGGTTTCACAATGGCATTTTCATGACAGAGCTGATGTATGTGTTGCTTTCTGAAAGGACCGAAGAGCATGAATAACTCCAGCATTGAAATGGTTTGTTGTGATGTTGCCAAAGCTGATTATTTCCCTGGTGGGTCAGATACACCCTGATCTGACTATGTTAGCATGTCTAGTTTCAGGATTGTGACAGGAGATGCAGGACTACTTGCTGCTCTGACTGACACTGATGAGAAGGCAGAGGGGATCTGCTCTTCTAGCGCCTCCAGATATTCCATACATACAATAGGAAACACAGATATCCATTTACACACTGGAAACATCTACTGCAGCCTTTGCTGTACAGAGAAATTCACCTGTAACACCACCTGGTAAAGATTTGACCAGAGCCCAGTGTTGTTGCACAGATAAATTCATTAAGGCAAAGGTGCTTTGAAATAGGTGGATTAAACTGTCAAGTAAGAGCAAAAATCAGCCTGTCCATCAGTGCTGCTGCAGTATTTTCGCCATATACCAAACAGTGTCAGAGAGATGCTGAAGTTCAACTTAGGCAAATTTCCTACCACTGAGCAGTACAGTTTTCACGCAGAGGTTAATAACTCCTGATAGGTTCTGTGAACTCAGCATTTCTCCTGAATTTCAGCTTGATGTACTGCCCTTTTCACCACGAACACATTTCTTCCTGTCTGCCTTCCTTTTGCTAATCAGTTTTATCAACACAGCCTCAGGTGAAGAATGGCTTTCAAGATAGGTCGACTACTAGATAGAAATTCTTGCTTAATGCAAATGATAACAGTCGACAGAAGCCTATTAATAAGCTACAGAAATCCAGCCATGGCCCAGAATCACAGCTGATGTAAACTGAAATAGCAATGTCAATTTACACCAGAAGAGAGCCTGGCCTTGCAAGTTGATAAATCTCAATGCTCTTTAAAAAACAAAACACTAAATCATTTTGCCCGAGAGATGAGAATATCAATTATATTGCTCTATATCATTCACCATAACCATTGATTTGTGCTTCCCTATTTCATCCTAGGATTTTCAAACACAATAGAAAATTTACGGCTCCATTCTATAGAGGAGAAAACTGAGAATCTTGTGAATTGCTGGTGGTCAGTCAGCTGTAGGAATCCAGCTTCCCACATTCATCCCAACGGAGTACAAACGCCACTCTCACCATCCTGAAAAAACTCATCCCTTATAGCCTACGAGCTCAGTCAGCAATGTTGAAGGTGCTCGTTTTTCCAGTCAGACTGCTTCACAATGTGTCAGCAAGTCTATAAAGAGACCCTGTGTCTCCTGGCGAGTTTGGAAGATACCAGCATAACGCCTAAGTTTCTGGATTCCCTGCAACGAATAGCTCCAAAAGAATAAAATGCATTATATTCTCATACGATTCTGCAGGCACTACACTTAATCCTTTGCTCCTACCCAATGAACAGTTTCTTTTGAACTGTATGCAGTTTGGTGTTGGGCCAGCGCAAAAAGAAGCTGGGCAATTCATGCTCATTGCGAGATCTTTCTTCTCCTGCTAGACTGGGACACGAGTACCCCAAAAGCTGTCAAGCTTTTTCTCCAAAAGATCACTAAAGAGCTCTTGCTTCATGGCAGAGAGATGTTGATTTCGCTGAGATTATTATGTGTACATGTCAAGCTTAAGTCTGCTGGCAGCGGGGATTCATCTGATTTCAGGCATTACAGGAGTAATGTATTTCTATTCCCTCACCCTGAGCAGCATCCTGAGCTGGCGCCAAGGCCAGGCCCTTCCTTACCCTGGGAAGGCGGGGGTGAGGAGGGGATGGGACATAGAGCAGGTTTCCCTCCCAAAGGACCCAGGCAAAGGGATGGACTGGTTCTATAAAGGTTGCAGTAAAGCAACCGTGGCTGCATTTGATTAAAATTTATATTAATGTTTAGCTCTCACATAGCGTTTGTCATCCTGAGACTTAAAGTGATCAACATAATCAAACCTTGTCTAGAGCGTGAAAAAGTGATTGGCTTAGGGTCACGTAGTCTCTCAGGGGAGGACAAGGATTAGACCTAGGTCTTTGACTGAAAGTAGCACTGAGAAATATTCCACTTCCTCCCTACTTAAGTTTTTCCTTTTAGTCCCCCTTCCCTGGGTCTGCAATTAGAAGAGCAGTCTTTCCTGTGTAGCAACCACCAATGTAATCATGGTGATGAATGCCTTTCTGGATCTTTCTGTCTGATCCGAGAGGTACATCCACTATGCAGATACCCCCCAGGCATAACACAGCAGGTGAATGGCAGGGACAGAGAGCTCTCCCAAATCTCCAAGCATGTCAGGAGCAAGTTTAAGTGGACAAGACTAGGGTAAGTATAGTTCCTTCCATGCAGCACGATGACTTGAACTAGTCAAAAAATTAATCCCATCCTACCATCAAGAAGAAACTATGTGGGAAGGCTCACGTTCATCAATTTCTCCAGCTCTTAATTAAGGACAGGAGGCACTCAACTGCGCTGTCAGCAGCCACGCTGCTCTTTCTGTGGTGGGGACACCCCACAGAGACCCCTTGGCTCCCCACGTTCTCGGCAGAACCGAAGCCGCACCCGAGCACAGTGAGGGGCTGAAGTCACATCACTTACGCACAATAGTAGGTAAAAACAATAGGGCAACAAGGAACAACTCTGCCCCTATATTATCTGTTGTAGAGCTGCAGCTCTTTTTTTTGCTTGACACTGAGCTTAGGACAATCAGAACTAAAAACACAAGCCTTTGCCTGCTGAGAGAAGCAATTAGTACTTCTCAGCTCACTTCTTGATTCCATGTTAGTCAGATGGGCTCACATTCCCTAGAAACTGAAGTGCTTCTACTTGACATCAAAAGACATTCTCAGCTACTGCAAAAACCCGTTATTCTTGTGACCCTAGTGTGTTGCCAGCTTACCCCAGCCGGGAAGTTGGTCTATTGCAGACATTATTTACAAAATATTGGTTCTTTGGTTTACAAGCACTGAGACAGTTCATGAGCAAATGAAAGTGAATCACTGCATTAGATAGTTTTGTTGCTTTCCCCACACACTGCCTTCTCTGTGAAAGGTTTACGGCAACATTAATTTAAAATCTCTCTATTAAGATCACTTACTGCCATGACTAGAGAGCAGAATGTTGTGAGGTACATAGAATAATACGTTGCACAAGGAAAAAGTACAACCCATAAAGACAATAAGAGCAAAAATTGCTTTGGCTCTTTAAGGTCTACAGAGGTATGTAGCAAGGTACAGAAAACCACTTTTGGTATGGAAACTCCTCAGCCCTAGGTAGCAAGTAGCAACTTGTATTCTTGCTACAGGTTTAAGTTAGAATCAGAAACCAGAAAGAAACACAAAAAAGCAAAAATGAGTTCTTCCTGCGGATTCTCCTGATATCCTTGCTGGTGTATGGTGTGACAGGAGCTTCTTGCTGGATGCTACAGACTCTTGTCACAAGATGGCTCATCATTGCTTTTGTCAACCCACAAATTCCTGAGGTTTCAGCACAAACGTTGGAGGCAGGAATGTCTCCATACAAGAGATCTCAGTACTTCAGTGAGCTAGAACCGAGAGCCAGGTCATAGCTTAGGCACTGCATACATCCCGGCTACGTCACTGCAGGGGACTTGCCAGTAAACCTTTTGCAGAAGAAGTGAGATGACCTCCATGAACATCTCAAGGATAACAGTCAGTCAAGGACATACCTACCGCAGCTTTGAAAGACCGAGCCAGAGGCGACAACAGAACGGAGCGGACAATAACCGTAATTTCTCCTTTCTATATTCATTCCATAAAATTTACAAGCCAATGGCTTTTCAGCTCAAGCTGCAGAGAGTCATTACTAGAGATCAACTTTGACCAAAATGGAAAAAAATGAAGGGCTTTCTAAAGATGCAAGAAATTAATTATACGACTAACTACACTGTAGAAGGCATCAGCAGTTTTCCTTTTAACTTCCTGCCCTCAGTTCCCCAGAACTCCAGTTAATTTTGAGCCAAAGCGTTTCAAAGCTCAATTTTTCTGTAGAAAAGCCTGATAGAAACTAATTGATGTGAGAGAAATCCAAGCATGAAACAGAAAACGCCTTTCTCCCTATCTATTATTCACACTTCGTGGTGAGGGAACCTCAAAATGGGTAGTGTGAGCCTCTAGTTCATCTTGTTAGCATAGATTTGCCAAATTCTAACTCTCAAACCACACGTTTTTCCCTAAATGGCCAGCAGGCACAGATAAGGGAAAAAAAAAAAAAAAAAGGCTGTAGAAAGTCTCAAAGGTTTCTAATAGTAACAGACCCAAAGAAATAGAGCTGGAAGTTACAGAGAAGGAGAATCTTTTATCCAGCGGCCTGGCTACAAAAAGGATTTTCTAGAAATCACCATCCAAGTTGATGTAGCTGGCTCATGGCACCGAACGGTCTGACCTTTTCCTTCTCCACCTCCACCTCCATAGGGTGGGAGGAACTGACATTACGGAGCTCAGGGAGAAATGCTGAGCAATAGCTCTCTGCCTTCTGCCAAGCGATCGTGATCAGACTGCCGTCTGCCCATTTGCTTTCCTCCAAATGAGGAAGCTCTGTTTTGTTTTGGTTTTTT
>VYZM01017361.1:241644-325615 GCA_013398915.1 Dromas ardeola | reverse complement strand
TTTTCCTCTTTAGACTACAGCATAAAAACAAGCCAAGAAAACAGATATAAATGTCCACAACATGACAAGATTACGCTGCAGAGCTGAGATGTGGGAAAGTGAGAGAGGAGAAGATGTACTGGTAACTCTTAATAGAAACCACAGCCGATAAACTGCAAGGAAGAGGGAAATCTGTGCTTACTTCTCACAGCCTTGTTTATGCTAACAAAGGTTTGGTAATGAATTACTGGTAAGTGGCCTCTTTTCGTGGGAAATTATTCAAGCAAGCAGGTGCGGCTTAACAAACATTCATCATCTTCTGGCTGCAAGGCACTCCAGGAGATGCACTAAAGGGAGCACAAGGGACCCGCTACCTGTACAGACACCCACAGTGGGGTGTTGAGAGGCGGCGACCGCACAGGCAAGAGACTGGTGGGGGGATGTGGGGAGGGAAGGTTGCATCTGCTCAGGCATCCATCCCACTGCACGCAAGCGGCAGCCCTAAATTCAGCATCCCAAACAGTATAGCCCTTGAAATCTTACTGGCCTCCGTGAAGCTTATTTTATCGCTCTGGGAAGCCCATTCCTAGATTGCTTGAAGAATATGAGGAGGAGGTTTGAAGCCCTAAACTAGGACTCAGAGATCTGAGTTCTGGGTACCACCAGCTTTGTGTGTGACTTCTGGCAAGCCACATCAGGCCTGACTGGGATAGTTTTGCAATCACATCTTTCCAGGGCTCTCACACCACCTCAGTTCCTCTGCTTTGCCCATGCTGGCAGCTAAATCCCATTTTTGCTTGCAAAAGGCTCAGGCACTAATACAGCACTCCTCATTTCAGTTCCTAGATGGATAAATACTCTCACTGCCACTCTGAGCTGTCACAAGGATTTGTATCTGCCTTCATTACATCCCTTCCAGTCACAGTATAATTAAATCTGATGTTGCTTTAAGTCTCAGTGAGCAAAGGAAAATTCAAGAGATTAATCAGAATATTTTTCAAAAAGAGTTCTAAAAATATTCTAAATAGACCAGAAAACCAGATGAGTGGCATTCTCATTTATTACTGAGCCAAGCTCTGGATACAACAATCAATTGACTTGATATATAACACAGATCTTCTGCCTCTCCTATTTCGTTCTAGAAGCTCTCATTCAGAGGCAGATCAACATGCAATTCTCTCTATTATTGTCTCTCTCACTCACTGGAGTTTATTTTTGGATGTGTGTTTTCAACATTCTCTCAAGGGGTGTGCTGTTGTCATGATTTTGAATTAGGTTTTTCCTTTCTCATTGTCGCCATCCTGTAATAAATTTTTTTGGAGCACATGTGTCCTAAGATACTGTTTAGTTCTGTCCTTCCAGAAGCCTATGAGAATTTTGTTGTTGCTTTCAGGGCAGTCATGATCTAATTGCAGAGGTGCAATAGGAACTTCCCCTATGCTTCCCAAGGCTTTTTTACACAAGCCTGGACCGGCTTTCCACAACACATAACCTGATGTTTACAAAGCAGTTGTAGCTGTTTAAGCCGGTCAGCTGTTTGCTCCTGGCTACTTCAGCCCCAATATAACTGATCACCTTTCTGCATCAAGTAAACCAGGTTCATCTCTGCCATCTTTAAGAGTAACTTCATGAGCTTCTCGGCAAGATAATGTTCTGACTGTGTTCTTGCATGCTTTTATCGCAGTGGCATAAGTCTACTGACTGGGCAAAACTTACAGCTGATTTACGTCAAGAGCACGAGAACAAAAGCAGACGCTCGTCATTTGCAGCTGGGCTGTACAGAGGGGATGTAAATATTCCCACTGGAGCAACCAGAGAGATCTGATCCAGGAAAATTTCAGCGCTTAGATCAGTGTCACTTTAGCTGCTACTGAGAACATTTATTACAAATATATAACGCAATAAAATAAGGCACTTGCTTTTCATGGTGTAAATGACCTTGCAAAGGCACGAGGGGATGATGGAAGAGGGCAGTCAGTCTCTGTACCTCGCCTGTGAATTCCTGCTCTGATTCAGAAACATTAACTCCTGAGAAACACCAGATGCCATTCGCTGACCTTAGGGCTGCAGCTCTGCAGAGCCCGGGCTGCCAGAGCTGGTGCCACCTCAGCATCCTCGCCACATCTGCTCCTGCATTCCTGCTCCAGACAGGCCTTGGCTCTGACAAGCACCAGTAGTCGGCTCACAACTGGAGAGGAATTCAAAGCTCCTGATGTACCTGACTGTTTATGTGGCTGGAATACAGCCCCCAGGGGAGGTAACTTATTCAGAAATTGAGAAATAAACAAACCAGTGTAAACTCCAGAGGAACCCAGCCTGCAATAGATTGCTTGAATATGCTATGAGCAAGGGGAATGCAAGATGGCAATGTGCCTGCAAGATGGAAATTACACAGGGAAAGAGGTAGGTAGCACTGGAGGAAGGAAAGGATATTAAAAACAGAGCATCATGATTCAATGCCAAAACTATTAGGAAAGCAAAGGAAATATGCTAGAAAGCAGCATAATCCATATCAGTCACTGGATGCTGTTCCACTGGGAAAGACGGGAGGTGCCAAGGTTGAAAAGCCTGCCATTCATTATTTTTGATTTAGTGTTGCAGAGACAAGAAGAGCTTGCATGATGCATTGGTTGTATATTCTTCTATTGATCTCTCAGACTTAGTTTTCTAAACTTACCATCCATCACCCCCACCAGTCCCACTCAAATTCCCCTTGAGAGGAGGCTAAAGAGAAGCAACTGTCCTGTCTCTCAGGGCCATGGTCCAAATGGTTTATGAGAGCTTGGGTTGATCCACCACCTTTATGATAGATTGGCAGCGTTTGCAAATACTGCTTTCTCCCTACTCAGATGGCTCTTCTGAAGGACAAACGAAGTCTCGAGGAGGCTGTGCTCCCAATCCTGCTTAGGTGAGACAAACTGATCGTGAGAGAGAAGAACTCATCTCCGGCTCATGCAACACTCACTCCACTAGCACTTTATTCCACCTCCATGGAAACTAACTCTGAAAAACTACCTCCCTCCCAGGGTACAGATCTGAGCTCTCTTTCTAGCTTTGCCACAACCTCAACATTTGGTTTTGAAGGACACATCACTTCACAAACTGTACCACCCCCGTTCCTCTTCCCTGTTCAGCCCATACCGTCATTTACCAAGCAGTAGGTGTGTCCCAGTGGGGGTACACAAGGAACGAGAAGACAGCTTGTGAAACAAATGCAAATGCAAAACCCCATGTACACCTACTTATCTGCTTTCTCATGTACTATCCTTGCCAGCAAGTGCTATTTATGGGCTGTGTCGGCCTGGCTGGGGAGGGCTAGGTGGGCAGAGGAAGACTCATGGTACAGGCAGCAATATAATCTAAAGCTATGTTTAAACTAGTGCAAATTTTGAGCTAGAGTCATATTTTTGTGATTGCAAAGTAATTTCTTAACTCTCAGAGATGTTGGGATAAGACTTAATATGGAGGACAGATCAGCGTTCATCCTTTGGGAGATTTTTTACACTTCCACCAGAACAATTTAAAACTAGCCTTTGCTAGAGAAAATATGGCAGCTCCCGTAACTCAGCTTTCCTTATGGACTTCTCATCTAGTCTATGGAAAGAGGAAGGCTCATTTAGAGCACCAGTAGAAAAATAAGGTGGTGTGAATATCCTCTATGCATCCCAAAATTATTTCTCTGTTGCCCCATCCCAAGCAAGAACTACCCTCAAAGTCAGTACCAGACAAAACTCATAAAAAGCAGTGACAGTTTTGCCCCAAGCAAGGACTAAGAAAGAAAACATCAAATGAATTGTTTCAGGATCCGTCTCCCACGTGTCCGGCTATCATTTTCTTTTGCTGTGCTCTGCAGCATGTCTCACAAAAGCATTGATGGATCTGACAGTCTTGAATCCATCATCTTAATTCTTACAGAAACTCTGGAAGGATCTTTATAAAAATTCTCACAAAGCCTCTCCCCCGCCCCTTTCTTGTAAAAGATGCAGATGTTAAGAACACAAAGCATTATTCTTTTCCTCCCTTTCTGACATTTCAGGTATAAAAAAGGAAGCCAGGTATGAAGGGAACATGTAGGTTAAGAGCAGTCTGTCTATGCTCAATAAGAGATGGAAAAAAAGAGAAGTGAAATTGTACATTATTAGATGATCTTCAGTTGCCCTCTCAATGCAAAGAAGAGCAGCATTAGGAGACAGGGAGAGTTTAAAAACCTGCAAATGGCTCCAAGGGAGAAGTGCTCACTGGGGGAGGGAAAAGAGTTACTGCCTAACATGCCAGGAAATCTCAAAGTTTAGAAGAAAGCTGAAAAAGGGTTTTCAGAAAAAGGTCTTTAGACAACTACACAAATTAGGGCTGTGTTCTGTTTCTCTGTACGTGGTTTAGTTAACTAACCTACAGTAAACCTTCCCACATCACCATGGCATGCACACAGCAAGAGTCCCAAAGGCACACTTTGAAGTCAAGCACCAAGCAAGGAGAAGAGAAAGCGGGTGCTAGCTGTGCCTTCTGTTCCATTGGCCCAGGAACGCGTCATGGATTCAAGATAAAAGCGCGTCCAGAACACAGCCAGAAATAACCTTGTCCAGAGGAACAGCCATGATATAAGCCTTTAGGTGTAGGAAAGAGAGATCTGTTTACCTATTACCGAACAGCTCTACTATTAACCAATTACTGAGAGGTAGCTCAGATCAGCAGTGCTTGCCAGCTTGACTATAACAGTTGAATATTTCAGGGCCTGCTAATGGGAGATAAATTCATGTATAGGAAATTGCATGCAATTAGAGTAATTTTAGAAATAGTTCAGAATGCAACTGACCTTTGCTTTCACATGCGGGGTCCAACAGAGATATTATGTTTAATGTTATTTTATTTGTTGTGGAACAAAGCTTTTGTGTTTGCAAGTACCGGAACAACAACTTACCTAAGCAAAGAAAAACACGGTGTGAACTAGGGTTTAAAGAATGGTCCAAGATTTAAAATTCCTAAATTCTAGTCTCACCTTTGTCATCAACTCAGCACGACAGGAATTTTGCCTTGCTATGACTCACTTTACTCATCTTTGAGGCTTGGCTGACTCAACAATTCCTTGTAGCTCCCGATTATATCCTTCTTTCTATTTGATACTTCCCTTATTTGGTGTTGACACCTTTACAGCACTTACAGGCACTGAGATCTTGAATGGTTTCAGTTTCCCAGTTGAGTTTCCCTTGAATCTCAGTTTCCACTGAGAATCCACCTTACCAAGTCAGCTGAGCAGTCTGATGGGAAATCAAATCATTCCAATAGCAAAGTTCCTTTATTAGGATAAATATTAGGCATCTTTTCCAAGCCCGCTTTCTACAGCTGATGCACAAAGCAGTCCTCAGGTAGCATCCAAAAGGCTTGCACTAGTCTTAAACAGTACTACCATTTCAGGGATGACTTTAACCAACACAGCCATAAATGAAAATTGTTGTCTCCAGCAAGTCAGAACTGGATGGACATCAAAACCAACTCTCATACTTTCAAGCTTATATATCTTCTTCCCTTTTCCTCTGCTGTTTTGTGCATCCAGCAGTGCTCCCCAGTCATCTGTCTAACCTCGGGGTCTGCAGCTACCAGTCAAAACTCTTGGAAGTCTGGCATCATGGGCTTAATACACTAAGTGCTTATTTTTAACACAGACTGATGGCATTTCTCCTAGATAATGATGATTGATTCTGTTTTCCATTCTTTGTCAAGGCTCAGCACGTGCCTAGAATTTTAACTAGTCCTTCTTCTGATACTTCCATGCATCCATCTGTTCCTCTGGATCTCTCTCATTCTCCTGCTTTAAATAATGAACTTTGCTACACTCAGAACAATCTATTAATAAATAACAATCTCAGAGATTACACAAGCCAATTAATAGTAAAGCGGCATCAGGAACTGAAGTGATAGATGCCACTGAATGGGAGAGGTGTGGGAGGGCGGTAAAGCTGTCAGTCCTCGTACATACAAGATTAGCAGAACTCTCTACAACAGCTGGGGGGCAAAGTCGTGCAAACAGTGCCATAAGCAAACTCCTAGTAATTAAGCATGCACACATTTATATGCAAGTTATGCCTTAGCAACACGAAGGAGCGAGTAGAACTGCATCAGTTCTAACTTTCCCTAACACACAAAGTGAAGATGTTATTTGCAGCAACAGTTCAGGTACATCAAAGAGAAAGTCCAGCTCACTGAGCACTGGGAATACAATAGCATTGATGAGTTTTCCTCCTGTAAATTGTTGTTTGAAGATAGCACAACTGACCTGCTAAAAGACATCGTGGATCTTCTCGATCTTACTCTGTCCTTTTCCTATCAGACCACGTCTTTCTGCTCCCGTTCGCACTGATAGATACACAACTGGCATGGCACCATTCAAGATCTCAGTTAAGGCTCATTCACTTTCTTGCCGCCCAGCCTGGTGACAAGTGAAGCAAATGATGAGAAATAAGAGTAGCAAAAGATGAGGACAACACATGGAATACATGCCATCTCACTTCAGCCAGTTGACTCAATGGACAAAACTAAGTTACCTATTGCCTATGACAAGGGACAGAAGCCTCCACGGGGCAACTGAGCCCACCTGTGGTCTGGAAGTGCTTACCCCTTTAGCAAAGCATCAGCCACAGATAGCTCTGTTTGATTGAAGGGTGGCTCTGCGGGGCTATACCGCTCCCCGGAGCTGTCAGAGTTGGACGGTAGTGTTCCCTACACTGGTTGGGCATTTAGGAATGGTCTAAACTTTTGACTGAACTATGTTTTTGCTTCACTTAATGTTAAGCACATCCTTGAATGTTTAACTGAATGGTCTGCCAATATCTTTGTTTACTATGTTTGCCATCTCAGTTTGTTCCTTTTATTTTTGTTCTTCATTCTTCTGTCCTCTCCTCCTTTCCCTTTCATTTCTCAGTCCAACTCCTGTGGTGTTTTTTTCTCATTTCTCCTCCTCTCTGCCCTTCATAATGACTTAATCTGGCAGGCAGTGTGACAAGCGAATGAATCGAACACGGAGTTTTCCTGCACTCCAGATTCATTTGAAGATTTCTCCCAGATGCAGCTCTAAAGCCCCAGATTCAATTTCCCTTTGACATAATAACAGAATTAGTCTCATATTGTCATACATAAATTACTCGCAAGCCCAGTGCCAGGAGAAAAATAAAGAAGAAAAAAGAGAAGAATAGGATTCAAAGGAAGGTGTGACTCCGACAAGCAACAACAGAATAACAATAGGCGACCAGTGGGTGACATCTATCATATCTGACAAACAAGGAGAAAGCCATCTCTATATCAAATGTAAGAATTATTTACCTCTTCTTCTCTCAGCCCTTGAGCCATTAAACCTTATACTGAGGATTTCTGTGTCTTGCAAAGGACACACAACGTCTAAATAACTCTCAGACTGAAAAATATTGTTTCTGACTTAGTTTAGTGGGGTGTTTTTTCCTTCCTTACAAGACACCATTCATAGAAATAACCCTACTACCCTTAGCTAGGAGAAAGAGACTGCTCCTGCGAAAGTCATTAGAGATAAGAGCTGGACAATGCCCTTCACATTCCCCGAGCTGGTTTAAAGACCTCGGCTGCTCCCAGACTGCAGCTCTCCCAGGCTTCTTTTGCTGGGGGCTGCTGGCTGGGAGTCAGGACACCTCAGGCAACCTCCGTGCAAGCTCTGAGCCTCCTGCTCCCAAACTCCTAGAGCTGCCTGGGGGGTTCACAGGACTGGAAGGGATGGTTCAGCCTGTGCCATGTTGGTTCAGCTCCCACCTGCCCACCGCCTACCAGCTTGAGAAAGGAAGGGACCAGAAGAGCCAAGTTAGTCAACACTGGGCATGCCCCAGTTCTCTCCAGCCTGGGCAGGCAGTGTCAAATGGGTGTGCAATATTTGTCTCTTCCTGCTTCGCTCAAGGCTGCTTTTTAATGGACTCTCTTCCCAAAAATTGGCAGAGCTGATTTTTTTGGGGTTTGGGTTGGTTTTTTTGAGGGTGTGTGTGGTTTTCTGGGGCAGGAGGTGGGAGCAATTTTTTTTTAAGAAAAAAAAAAAAACCCAAACTGATTCCTCCTACTTTTCTGAAGAGGCTGTCAGCTTGGCTTCATTACCACCTCTTGTACTCCAGAGCAGAAGAGGCGTAACCCTTTGCATATTGCTTTACCAATTTCCCAATCACTATAATACTAAGGAGCCCTTCTATCACTTTTCCCTTCCCCAGCCAACAAAAATAATAACTTTTGGTCAAAGTAGTCTTAATACTTAATAAACTGAAGCCTTCATATTAGAGACATCTGCCTAGAAAATCTGCAATGAATCAGATTTAAAATATTATCCTTGCTCCTTTGTCCATATGCAAAGAGCCAGCACACACACACTGGACACCCCCAGCACTGCACCTGGGGAAAAGGCTGCCAAGCCATCACAATCTCCATTGACAGGGTGGGGAAAACACCATATTCTCATAGCAATTGCACCACTTTACTTGCCCAACCTGCGACATTCAACAGCTCTTTGGCTGCTGAATTAGTGCTGAAGGGACATAGTCACACTGTTCCCTCTATTACTTGCATTTCGTCCAGGAAGCAGGGCAAGGGAGGTGACAGACCAAAAGGGAAACCATCTAGTCCAGTATTCTACCTTAGGCTGAAATTCCAGAAAGTTACTACCCACCACATAAAAAATGCTTTGCTTTTATCCGCTTTAAACTGATCTGTTTTCAAGGAGTGCCCCACTAGTTCTGGTACTGTAGGAATTGATGAATAACAGCTCAACCTTATCTACTGTCCTCACGATTCTGTAAACCCCTATCATAACTCCCCTCAGCTTTCTCCTTGTCTCCATAGCGCAAGGAAAACAGTGCATTTAGAAAGGATACAAGGAAGGGCACCTGAGATGATAACTGATATATGACTGAAATGGCAGTTTGTTATTGGTGTACAGGTAGAGAAAGTTAACAGAAAGGAGATTTAGAGTTCTTTTGCTTTAGTTCAGTACTGGAATAAGGTATCCAATGGTGAAAAACGTTTGGAAAATGAGTCTGTATATGCTTTTTTCCCAGTTATGATTGCAAGTATGTTCCAATGAAGTTCCAGTCTCTAAATTTTAAGAGGCTGGCAGAAAGATACAACCGTTGAGGCTACACGATCTGCAGAGAGGAGGACTAGATGGTTCAAATGCAGGCTGATTTATAGACTTTGGCTTTGAGGCTACTAATTTGAATGCAGCCCAGAAGTGCAATGGATGCTTGATAGCATTTGCTACATGATTCTATTGGGTTGGGGTGGCCCCCAGTGGGCAAGCACACTCCTCCGGAAAGCCTGCCTCCACCACAGATGACATTAGGGGATGTGCCAAGGACTGGCAGGTGCGGTGTGGGGATGAAATGCCCTCATCCTTTCCATAAGGCTCCTCCTCATTGCAGAACTGGTTTTATAGCTGGGACAGAGCATGCCAACAGCGTGCCTAGCTCACGAGTAGTCAGGAGATGGTCAGACACCTATCATAGATAATCTCTCAGACTAGCAATAAAACTGACAGCATTCCATATAAAAAGAAAAGTAGCAAACCAACAAGAACTCCTGTCTACCGATCCTGTCCTTTAATTCTTCTGTCTGTCTCCAGCACCAAGAGCAAATGGCTGAGTCTACAGCTCTAAGACAGTAGTGAGATGGGCCCTTTGAGAGCTTCCAGCCCTAGCTGGAATGCCACAGCCATTCAGGAGAATTTCCTCACCCAAACAGACAAGAGAATCAATGCTGAAAGTGTCGTTCATCAGCTCAGCGTTCCCCACAGCAGAGGACAAGGCCCAGCACTACTCGAGGTAGGTGAATAAAGTCAGCCATTGGCACAGCTCCCTGTCACACAAAGAAACACAGAGCAAGAGATATGAGCAGTTACGATCTCCATTTTGCAACACAAGGGAGGCAGGCAGACACCAACTGCTGCCTGGAAGGTCTGGGGGGCTGGTGACTGTCAGAGGACATGCTGACAGCCCAACGTAGATTAAATCTGCCACTCAGTCCTGCCCGTCAGAAATATATTGCTTAGGATGGAGCAGACAAGCTTCTGCATCACATCAGCCTGGCTGGCCGGACACTGCTGGGAAATGCCTGCCTGGCACTGATGGCACAGAAGGGCATCCAGAGCACACGCGGTGACACAGCCCTTCTTTCCATTCATATCACCCATCATTTGAAAGGCTGTATCTATTCTATCATGACAAGGTGGAACCGGCCACTCATCATTTTTAATAGGCATTATCTGACCTTTCAGGTACACTTTTAAAATTATTGAAATACAGTGGGGAATGAGGGAAGAAATAGAGAGAATAAAATAATTTAATTGCCATCCAAACACAAGCATTCAGGATCAGAACTGACTGTTTTAAAAAACAGTCAAACCCTCGGGAAAAATCTGTGGAGTTTGATACAATTCTATTGGCTTCCTTAATAAAAGTCCATATATTAGGGATTAAACAGATACCTCACAGTTGATTACAGTTCTGGTCTTTTCCCAGCATTCTTAATTTTTTTTTATTCCACCTTTGTCTTTTGGGGTCAGAAACCAGGAGCTACACCTATCCATAACTTAACTGAGGGAATCGTGAATCCTTCAGCCTTTTGCCCTCACTACCACTAATGCACACAATGTTGTTGCAGACTTAAAACAGATTTGGGACATAGGCAGAGCCACATTCTGAAGCTGACATGAGCCCGGGCAGTTGGAGAAAGGCAGGTAAGAAGATACGTGCAGGAGCTCCTTAATAAAAGTATTTGCAAAAAATTCCATGTAATTTTTTATTTGTCATTTGAAAGTCCAGGCTAGTTTTGATGCAATATACTAAATAAGGGAGCAAGCAGCAGATGAGCAACAGAGGAAACATGGCAGATTAAAATAACTCCTTGTTGGAGAACTGCAAGCCAGACAGCTCCTAAATATTGTGCACAACACCTAAGGCATTGTTACTGTTTTCAGGGTTGCTGCAACAATCACTTGCAACTGAACACAATGCTGACCACAAAGCGCTCAATGTTTGTGATTGAACACTATTTTGCCCTGTTGTTGTTTTTTTCTGCCTGCCTCACTGCTCTGATGTACGACCATGCATCAGCGATGTACGTCAGATAGTGCACGTCGTTGCTGGTTGTCATTTGAATGTCACTGTGCCATGTGAAGGCATACTCGATGGTACAAGTCTGAATTCTCCTTAACAGCAGTCATCTGAAACTCCACATCACATCTCACTCTTCATCTACCAAACCGTTCCTAGTAATAAAACAAGCTGACCTAAAAAGAAACAGCTTTGAATTTTCAAGGAATCTCGAGAACCCTATGTCCTTGATTAGGTGGCTTCTGCCCTTCTCTTTTGGTCTTTGAGCAAGCAGCAAATTGGGAGTTAGGAATTGAATACAGAAGGTGAAACGTGGAAGGTGTCAGCAAAAGGTACTTGAGTGAGCAATTCATAGCAAAGCTGTAAATACCTGCAGGCTGTGCCAGGTCAAAAGATGGTACTGTGAGTTATATTCCAGCTGTCAGCCTACTTCGAAGCCCTCCAATTAAGTTCACTTTCTGGGGATGAGCAACTGACAGGATGCTCACAAACCCTAGAAATCTCAGCACTTGAGCATCACTTCTCGCAGGTGCTTCTATCTACGGGGGAGAAGATAGTGAAAAAGGCCTGTTTTCCCCTGTTGACCCACCCTTTTCTTACCTGTGTAAATACTGGTTGCTGAATGACACCACACCTCCCTCCAAAAACAAAAGATACAGGGAGCCCCTGAGTGTATAAACACCTTGGGGGTGAAGTCCAGACCACAGTCAGCTGCAGAGCGATAAGTATCAGCCTCAGGAATGCTGAACTTCAAACCAAAGCCAGGTTTTATTTGCCTAACGATGACAGAGTGAATAGGTTTGTTGGTCTTTCTAACCCATCTTGGGGAAAGTAAAGGTCTCTCTAATCTAGCAAAGGCATAACAAAAACTAGTGGATTAAAGCTGAAGCTAAAGAAATCCAGGCTGAAAGTAGGACATGCTTTATTTTTTCCAGCAGAAAATGTAAAAAGCCCTCAGAGCGGCTGGCCTAGGGGATGGAGTGGATTGTGTCCTTCAGTGTCTTCAGTCAAAACTGCTCATCTCCATCTTAAACACACAAAAAAAATTAATAAAACAAACCCAAACTTCCTACTCAAGGAAAAATTACAAGCTAGATGGGGACTATCAACATCTGTTTCCCGCCGTGGCTATACAGAAGGCTAGAGTACTTGACCCTAATGTCCTTTCTAGTTTTAAAAATCGGCAGAAAACTTAACTGATCTTTGGATCACCCACTGTTTTGGCTTAAGACCAGCTTGGAAAAAATCAAGGTTAGCAAATTTGAGCTATCAAATAAACAGCATTTGCTGTTAGCGCCATAGCATGCACAGCCCGCGGAAGTCTGAGTGGTTATTAAGACTCACAATGTTCCTGGCTGAAATCACAGCATATGCTTGGGCTGATTTCAGGTCTGACTCTTCCCCTACCTCCCAATGCAACACAACTGGAGCGCACATGGTCTGCCCATCTGGATGCGTTGCCTGCAGCATTTTAGTGATTTATTCCCTTGGCACAAGAGAGACAGCTGCAGGTCTCCTCCTGGCCTCATCCAGTAAAAAGCTTTTACACCCCAAGCCTGTCTCAACACATTACAGGTGGTGGGGGCACCTCCCTGAGCAATCACGGCCCAACCACATCAACCCTGCTGGCTGCCGGGACAGGGACAGCTAGCTGACAAGGTGCTTTGGAACTGGAGTGGAGCCGCGTTTGCTCACGGCTGCTTTGAGGCCCCGACAGACAAAATCCAAGCCTCAGCATCTTCCTCTTTAAAAGGAACCGTTTCAGAGCGGTAAGACACTTTGTGCCAAGGAATGGTATGCAGAGAGGCTCTTGATTATGCTTATTTCTATAACAACCAAGGTCAGCTAATTTCATCATTTGCCCGTTGGTGGGGCGTAGAGGGGTCCCACCTGCAGGGAGGAGCGGACAGGACAGGTGACCAAAAATTGACCAACAGGGGTATTCCATCCCATCTGCCCCATGCTCAGTAAAAAAGCTGAGGGATCAAAGGGCCAACCCTCTTCCTTCAATGGCTGACGTCCAAGGAGGACCCTGTTTGTTCATCTGCCTTTGATCCCGATTCCGTGTGTTCCTGACTCCAACTCTGGAACCCAGTTCCCACCCACCGCCGAGTCCACCCTGGGACTTCCCCGGTGCCTGCCGGTGACATCATCCTGGGAGCTTAACACAGTTTTGTATATATTGTATCTATTTCATTATTTTCCATTTGATGTTATTATTAATACTTCATTAAAGTAGTTTAGTTTCTTTCTTCTAACCTCGTAAATCTCTCTTTATCTCTCCCCCTCTTCCCTGTGGATGAGAGACTGGGGGGGAGCATCTGTCACTGACCATTGGCCGATTTGGCCAAAACCACAAAGTGACTTGGTTGTATGCTCTACCATGAAAAATTAAACAAATCTACCGAAAATAGTAATGAGGTAAACTGGCAAACAAGAAAAGTAATTTTCATGTAAGCACTTCTTTTTTTTTTTAACCTTCTTCCAGAACAGCCCTGATATTAGGCAGTCCTCCTTCCACTCAGCATCCCTGGGCAAACCCTTTCTTTTCAGTTTTGGCTGGCTTGCAGCCACTGGAACTAACAAGGCTGTGCAGGGAAGGTCACACAGTCTCCACGTCCGCTCACCACAGATCAAGTGGGCTTAAAGAGCAGGAAGACTGATTTAGGTTGGACATTAAGAAGCACTATATAATAGGAGAGAGAAGCACTGGAAAAAAAACTGTCAGAAGTGGGGGTGAAATCCATCAGGGAACTGTTTTCCATACAATTTAGGCAACCAAGAGCAGTTCTGCTAGCACCACTCAGCCTGGAGATCCTTGCAAATCCAAACACATGGGGAACTGCTGGAAATGTAGAAGATGCTCTGAAGGGAAGAGACTTGGCTGACTTTGAAATCACCCTTTCCTGAGCACCTGGCATGCATGAAAACCCCACTCCTCTGTTTCCTTCTAGGAGGTGCCAAAGCCCCTCAGTAGAATTGAAGGAACTTTACACAGCAAGAGACTGGGAGATTTCTCTCCCTCCTCCTCCTTCCCCCCTCCATGAATAACGTCAGCCATTGACCTTTTCAAACACGGTGCTTGCTGTAAAATATTACGTTACAGTTATCACCAGTACCAGTGGAGGAAAGGGGCTGGGGAGAAGTCTCAAGCCTGCTAGCATGCCAGATAAAGGGCTCTATGGTTGTAACAACCTACAAGGAAGTTTTATGACTATATCTCTGGCATTTAAAATTAATATAGTTATTAAGAGAGATATTGTTTTACAGCATAATGGCTTTTTAACAAGGTGAATGCCATGAACCCCTGCCTCAGAGGAGAAAAGGAGTATGGAGGGTCTCCATGCATTTGTGCCTCTTGAAAGAGATCATGACAGAGGAGCTTTAAGGACCAGTCACACCCCTCAATGAGACTGGATTTTAATTTATGTCACTTGTGTTATTAACCCTCCAGCTGTGCACAGAGGTCCTCGAAGAGCAGAGAAACAGGACAGATTTAGTCCAAAGATTCTCCCATCACAGTGTGATGACAGGCTGGTGATTGACTACTCCAGGGCTGATAGCTGGAGTTTCATGTGTGCTTTCAGTGCTTCTCTCCTGCCCTTGTTTCTGTTGCTATTCAAAAGGTATCTCAGCACAAAACGGTACTTGTCTGTCTGAACGGTTTCTGCCTAGCGTCTCTGGAGCTAGGGCACAGACATGAGGACCCTGCACTGATTTTAATTTACTGAACTTTACTGCTGCATTTAACCAGACGGTTTTGGTTTTGTTTTTGTTTTTTTTTTTAATAGAATAAACCAATGAATCAACAAGTGAGAGAGAATAATTTTGCCACTAGCTGGATGGCTGCTAAAACATTCTTTGCAAAGCCACCAGATTAAATTCTGCTAATCCAGGCATGGTCTATTCACAACAGCATCCCTAAAAAATGACACAAAATAAACCATTGCTTCTTCCAGAGGCTGCAGAGGTGCCAATATTTTGAGCTGCTGGCCACAGAAACAGCCTGCATTTTGAAGATGTCTCATTCAGGGGGCTGGAGTCTCTCCTTGCTTATACCAGTTTAGATTAGGATTAGTTTTGCTACAAGCACAATGCTTTCAAACCAGTGTGTAATTACATTCCTTGTTATACAGAGTGCCTTTGACACCAGAGTATTGTGCAACATTTATTTGGTAGAAGCAGTGTTGCAGAGTGGCTAAAACATTGTCCAGCAGGGTAGGAAGGTGTATCTCTGGCAAACTACCCAGCTCCCAAACCCTGAAATCTTAGTTCCTAGGTGCTTTGGATGCTTTTAGCTGCTACAGTGCAATTTGTTGGACTGTGATCATTTAACCAGGCAGTTTGCCTTGTGCTGTAACAATAACTACGTTATTTGCAACATCACAAATCTTTACTTCATCTGCAATCTAGCCCAGCAAAGGACATGGATCATCAGCTAAATCATTAATAAAAGTATTGAATAGCTGTGGACCAAAATAATCCATCCCTGGGGAACCTGCTTGAAACAACCTCCTTCATTGATATTATTCCTTGAACAACTGCATTTTGAGCTCTGTTGCCGAGCCACGCTGTCATCCTTCTAACACATGCCCTATTAATTCTGCCTCATGAAAGTTTTTCTTAATCAAAATGTCAGGTGACACCAAGTCAAACACCTCGGAGGAAACTAAGGATATGCTACCAAGACTGTTGTTCACAGCAGCCAGATCTGCACACCAGTCAAAAAAGACAACACGTTTGTTTGATGAGACCTACCTTGGAGGACACTATGCTGACTCACATTAATTTTATTTTTATCCTCTTATTCATTCTTGCCGAAATACCATCGGCCATTCCTCCATGTAACACGGGTTTGACCTCAGACTGCTGCTTCTCTCACCATCTGGCTTGCCTCTTTTTACCCTTATTTAGATCTCGCAAGTCTCCAAAGGATTTGGCAGAATGCTTCAGAGCAAGGACTGTGAAGGTTTTTCATCTCCAGCTAGGCTAGAAGCTGTATAACCACATAGGCACGTACCATGCTCAAACATACATACCTTGCCTTTCAAAAGGCCTTATTAGCTAATGTAGCTATATGGCTTCTAGACACCAGAGCTGGCTTCCTTCCAGCCAGGGCAGAACAAGGGCAGAATGAGCTCATGTCTGTCTATAGCCATCCATGTAGACGTTCCCATGAAGGGGAAAGAATTTAAATTACCACCTCGGTTCCTAAGTAGGCTTCACTGCCTCCATTTTGCATATCAAAATGGACAGAGTAGAGCCATATTGAACACATTATGAACAGAGTAGAGCCATATTCACAATACAGCTAGATATCAGGTATGCCTTCAGGTGGACAGGAAAGTCTTCCTTTTTAGATCATTTAGCTACTCTGACACACAAAACAGTGTACAAAAAAGTCAGCATTGAGATAGCATAAGCTGGTGACAAACTATCTTTCAAGTATGAGAACCGAACTATTTTGATTCTTTTTGTCCCTGCATCGCATACGCAGAACATTTGTGGAAGCAGCCAAATCTAACCTCACCTTAGCTATGTAATGGGGAAGAAGGAAGATGCCTTTATTCCAGACTTCTGAAGTCTCCTACGCTGCTGTTGCTCCTTCCTAAAATTGAAGGCACTCCCCTAAATCCCATAGAAAAGCAGCCGCTCAGAAAAAAAAGCCCGAGAATCTGGAAATAAATGTTATTTCTAGGCTGTATCTTGACAAAATATAGCTTCCCGTTTTTATGGTCCAGCAGAGTGGGTAAACAAGTGGTTAAATTTCAGCATAATCCTTCAGAAGAAAGTGGGACTATCCACCTTTCTGAAGTTAAATATGCAGCTCCTAGTGCTTCAGGATCCTCAGAGGTGTCAACAGTTCTCAGTTTTCTTCATCCTGCCTCTCAGAGCAATGTCTCCTGCCTAAGTGCTGCTGAGGCAGTGAGGGATGCAAGGCTGGCAGGGCTGCACTAGCCCGGAACAGCAAAGCAGCGTAACCTCTTTGCTTTACAGGCAGCAGGCACTCCAAATGTCTTTGCAAGGAGAGGGAATAAATAAGCTCTGAGTGACACAGTTTTTAACAACAAAATCATTCTATGGACAGAGTGTGTAATGAGTTCCAGTCAGAGCAAGTTATGGAGGAATAATTTCCTAGTACCTGGAGCTAGCAACTGCTTCACGGATGCTTTTTATTCCTAGGTTGTAAATTGATTTTATACATCATTTATCAGTGGAGGCCTGGCTATGTAATAGGTATATTTTAATATTTATGCCTCTCCACCCTCATGCTCAGCAAACAAATGGGAACAATATGACATGGTTGGTGTTACAAGTCACTGGGATATCTCCCCCTGCTCCTAGGTAAAGGTGATGAAGGTCTGCAAGTGACAGATAAACCCAGAGAAATTTGATTACATGATGCATAAAGAATGACTCCTGTATTATACTGAGGAGGATTAAAGAAATGCTGAGGGCCAAAATTTTGTGCTACATTTCCATATATTGCTTTTATAAGCCAAAGGCAGCAGCATCCCCAGAGAGACAACCAACACCCCACCGTGTCCGTGAGGCTGCAGCCCTGCTGCACAGAGCCGCCGAGCACGGCATTTCCTCACCGCGCTGTCTGGAGGCACTGGAGGGGTGTGCTTGGGCAACCTGGGCTGTTGCATTGGAATGACTCCTCCAGACCAGACCACGCTAAACAAAAGGAGCTGAATGCAGACAGCGGGAAAGGTATATCCCCACTTTGGGCAAAGGGCAAGGCTTCTGCTCTGCAGACAAGACTTTGCTATTCTGCAGGTGTGGAAAGATCGGTAGTAAACTGTCCTTACATCTCAAAACACTGACCTTCAGTGCTCGCCCATCTATAGCTCTCAGTTTCAGTGGTTTACCTGCTAGGAAGCAGTTATTCTGAATGTTTTCCAAAACATTTCATGCCTCTGTTTATTTTCATCAAAACTTTAAGTAAAACCTCTGACAAGTTTCTTCGTTTGTGCTTGGGCTATCAGCTGTATTACAGTATACTCAAACAGGACTCCTGCAAAAAGAAAGATCTTGTGCCAAACCCCACGGCTCCAGGGATGAAACGTTAATATTCATCGGAGAAACTAGGAAAATACATTTACTCCCTACTCACAGCTAAAGCTGTTCTTCAGGCAGCTACTTAATCCGTGGACACTGTGCTTATTTTACTTCCAGAAAGGAGATGAATACTCAGAGCTCTCACGCTGGTTCTGTTTCAGAAAGCCAGACTTAATTCATGGCCGTGTAAGCCAGAACCACATTCGCAGGCTGCTAACAAAACTGTGCTCTGTCCCCTTTAGCATGACAACGTACCTCCCCAGGGCCATAAACCGAGGGAGTTACACTCCACAGCTTTCCCCTGCAACAATTATCTCTCCATTATTGATGCTGATTAGATGAGATATACTCTCTATGTTAAATACCATACTTGTTTATAAATATTGGTACAATCAGGAAGTATCACAACCTCAGCCAACAATAGCAAGGCAGGAGCAGATAAAATACACACCTCCATTTTCCTTCCCACACACGCAAAGTATGACCATTAATAACAATACCTTGTTAACATTTTGCAGCCTCACTTAGCCGTGTACCTGAAAGTGCTTTTCCAGCTCCCCAGTGGCAGTTTGCCTTGGGAAGATGAAACAACAGAGGAGTGAGGTGACTTGACCAAAAACTGTACAGCAGAGCACACCTATCAAACCCTTCTTGCCTCTGCTTTAACCAGCAACCCAAGTGCCCTTGTTCAAGGGCATGCAGGAGATTAGGAGCTGCACCTCACAGGCCAAAACAGAGCGCCGAAAGTCGTAGTTACATCGTGAGAGCTTAATGCATTACTGTGTGTCAGTCAAGCGTGCTCTTAGATTGCAGCAAATGCGGCCAATGAGGCTTAACAACACATGCATTCCTTAAAAGATTAGCCACCAATTTATCTGCCTTTACAACTGGCGATTGTGAAAGTGGTTGGCTTAATGTGGGGTGGAGCGAAGGCTGGAGCGTGGAGGACAGCAATGGTTAACCAGGCAAGTAAACAACCTCGGTTTGACAGCGTACCATAACTTCATTGTCTATTGCCAATAAAGGAGAGCATTAGAGGAAATGCAATTGAGAGGACAAGGCATAATGTAGGTAATGTGATATGCTCATCACAACCTCAGACTCCAGATAATGAGTATCTGACAAATGCTGCGGAGAATGGGAGCACTGCAAGGCGGAGGCAGAAATAAACCCACCGAATAGTTCTGCGTAGTACTGGGAAGAAATCGTGAGGATCCTGAGGCTCTGCCTGTTTAGGAGGACAGCCTGAAAGTGACCCTCTTTCTCTCTTTTCCCCCATTTTCCCCTCTTAGCTGGTGCTTTCCCCCTGCTATTTCTCCAAATTTTAGTGACATTTTCCCAGTTTCTATGAATCAGAAGGCCTTTGGATAGCAACATGGCTTTGCTCAGTCTCTTACCTTCTGATCTTAATACGCTGTCTCCTGACAGATGCTAACTTCGCAGTGGCTAAGTGGGTGGAACCTGTTTATTGCTTTTTACAATGAGATAGATTTGAAGTTATTGGCTAATTAGGCTACAGATAAATTCAACAGCATTTGCCTGGAATCATCAGTGGTATTAAAACAGTAAGAGGCCAGATATGACAGATGGAGCTTACTCAAGATTATATAGCATCAAGATTTCTTTTACTTCTGATGCTCCCCTCTGAAGATTTCAGAGGTACGCAATTAAATAACTACTGAGAACTGGAAGTCCCCTTCCCTGGATACAAAAGTTGCTGGTGGAAGTACAGCGACCTGCCCTGCAGCGCAGCACAATGACAACCCATAATTTCCAGCCCAAAGGCTATTCCACGCACTGCTGTTGCCGCCTCCCAAAGGAAAATAACCATCAGAGGTATGGGCTCCGAATCCCTTACCTTCCACACAACTCCTGGAGCAGGATGCATTAACAAAAGTAACCCAGTGATGAAGGCTGCAGCTGAAAGAAAAGTACTTGGAGATCCTGTCTATTCCTTCCCCGTTTAGCACTCTGGATAGAGATGTTGCTTTTTCAGGTTACAATGTTAACAGAAAGAACAGAAAAGCTAGAAGAATTTGATCTATCAATATAAAAATACACAAACACATCACTGAAAGGAGGATTACAAAGGAGAAGCACAGGAAAAGGCAACGTGAAGTCAGATAATTCTGAACAACTACATTCTTCCCTCTATGTTCAACTTGCTGAGAAGCATTTTAGAAGAGAAAAAAGTGTTTTGAGTGTAAAGAATTTGCTTTGTCAGGCAGGAACAACTTCCTGCCCCCCCTCACCTTCCCCACAGGGGCTTCCAAGGTCAGTCCACGGAGTTCTTCAGAATGAGGGCCTCTGAACTTATTTGGCTTGACATGTCAGTTTTGTCCTACCAGGCCACAGGCCAATATCTTGGAGGAGCTGCAGCCCGTGGCAGCATTGGGAGACTAACCAGAAAAGGAACGTTGGGGTCACAGCTGTGCCCTGAGCGACACCGGCCTGACAAATGTCATTGTGATGTAGCTAGAACACTGCAAAGCCAGAAAGGGGGGGGGCTAAACCACCACAGCCCTGTCCCTTCCAGGAGCCCACAGAGTTTATTTAGAAAGACGCATTTAACCACTCCATTTAAAGAAAAGCTACGGTGTCGGCAGAGGAAGCTGGACTTGAAAACCGATCCTTTTCCTACCATCCCCTTCAGCAACAAGGCTGACATGTGAATCGAGGTCAAGTTTGTTTTCAAACACAAGGGGAGATTTGATGGGCTTGGTTTTGCGCCTGCACCAGCACAGCTGTGTGACAGGATGCTCTGCGACTGATGTCTCACCAGGTCAGTCTGTGCGCTTGACTCTCATGCTTGCTCAGAGGGAGAGGTGGAGGTACTACGAGGAAAGCTAGGGGTCTAGCCTTAGTTCCCAGCTCTACCATAAAGTCCTGCAAGATCCCAGGTAAATCACACTTAATCCCCCTTGGCCCTTGTGCTACTTCTGTGAGAAAAGTCAGCATTGCTCTTGCCTTATGCGGCCCCTCGGTCAGGAGGTGGTTTTGCCTGTTTGGATACAGTGCTACCGTGATGGAGAGCTGGTGTCCATGGAGCCCAGGGCATTGGTGGAACGTAAGTAACCATAGTGATCGAGGCTAGAGCATGTATAAAGGAAAGAGAGCACTGCTGGCTCTGCCCAGCCCCAGCTGTTTCAATCAGAGCCAGAGTCCCAAAAACACATCTCAGAGACTACTGTCAGGGCCAGATATTAAACACTGCGTGACTCAACAAGCAGTGGCAGCTGTCTCTTTCCTGCAGAGGTCCCCATCTCTCCTGCTTTGGTTTATCACAGCACAAACAGAAAGAGACATGGGAGGTACAAACATCACAGCCCCCTCTTCATCCTCTCCCTTCCTTATTATTCCCTCCCCATGACCCCAAGCAACACATTTCAGTTCTGGGACCAAATCCATCCTTCCACACCTCTGGCCAAACACACATCTTCATGTCATTGAAATAACTGCAACACAGGAGCCAGCCCAGCAATAAAACGCCGACGATTAAGATCAAATCTCCCAACCCCACTATACCTTTTCAATCCCTTAATTCCCACTCAGGTCCTATTTATCCTAAAGCACAGCTTTAGCCTGCAGTCTCTGTGGTTCCCCGGCAGCACTGAAGTTCCCTCTCTTGCGAAAGGACTCTTATTTGGAGGCTAAGTCAATGAATCACTCGGTTAACATCGCAATGACAAAGAAATGTCCCAGTACATTGCAATACTGAATACACTGGAGAAAAGAGAGCAGATAGGCAGCAGGTCTCTTGCACAGACTTTTGAGCCCCTAAAAGTTTCAAGTTGCTTGGTTTCTTTTCTGCCACTTTTCTATTCTCACACTGGTGCTTGGAAGGATGGGCAAAGCTAAACAGGTCCTGATAACTCCCAGCTTGCAGGGCAGGGGGTCGTTCCTCTCCTAGTTGTGCCTGTCTCTTATGATACACTTGTACATAGAAACGATTTTGGTCCTAGATGGGAAACATACCCCTGCCTTGAAAGATCAACAAAGCTTCCTAGCGATGCATTTGTAATCTGTCACTCCATCCTCTGAATGTGTCAGTCATCAGAGGATGACTGACGACAATCAGAGGGCTGGAGCCCCTCTGCTGTGAGGACAGGCTGAGAGAGTTGGGGTTGTTCAGCCTGGAGAAGAGAAGGCTCCGGGGAGACCTTATAGCAGCCTTCCAGTACCTAAAGGGGGCCTACAGGAAGGATGGGGAGGGACTATTTATCAGGGAGTGTACTGATAGGACACGGGGTAACGGTTTCAAAGTGAAAGAGGGGAGATTTAGATTGGATATCAGGAAAAAATTCTTTACTGTAAGGGTAGTGAAGCACTGGCCCAGGTTGCCCAGGGAAGTTGTGGATGCTGCATCCCTGGAGGTGTTCAAGGCCAGGCTGGATGAGGCTTTGAGCAGCCTGGTCTCGTGGGAGGTGTCCCTGCCCAGGGCAGGGGGTTGGAACCAGGTGATCTTTAAGGTCCCTTCCAACCCGAACCGTTCTGTGACTCTGTGATCAGTAGAAGTGCCACCTGCCTCCTATTGCTGGGGCACAAGAAGGGTGTGAAAAGGAGAGGAGATCCCAGCATCCTTCTGCACAGATTAGATTCAAGGTGTTGTTATGAGAGAGAGGATAACACCGCTAGAAGAGGAACAGACTCTTTTCTCCTGTGGCACAGCATCTATGTTGCAGGCCAAGCAAAAAATTGATTGGTATCAAAAGCACTTGCTTCTACGTTTGGTGGCCTTTGTTACCATCCCAGTGGGCTGAAGGGTAGGTGGATACAGAAGCTAAATTAGAAATGCTGCCTCCATCGCAGAACTTGGCCTATGGGGCAGCACATCAGAATCTTAAATACCTTTAAGCTGCTGATTGAAGAATCACCTCTTCCACCACAGGAACACAACCATTTCTGGGGTGGGACCTGACAAGTAGCTAGCAGCAAAGTGACACTGTGATTTAGAGCTGTGCTTCCTTTCGATGCTATACGGAATGTCGGTTAGGAATCTTTAGCAAGCACTAAAGCTCACAGCACAAGGCTGTATGGCTGGGGAGAAAGACGCTTGCTACATCTTGATTGCAGGGCAGAACCTCTGTGTCCATAAGCTACAGGAGGAATCCCTGATAGGCTCATTCAACAAGCCCTCAGGAAAGAAATGAGGTTGAGCTTCGTATTCATTGATTATGATTCCTCCAGACCTTCAGCAACAGCAAGTGCTCACTTTTCACCCAATCCCTTTATCTCTGTCTTTACTTTTTTCTTGAACTGAGCTGCCAGAAATCATTTTTCTCAGCTCGTAAACACATTTCCATTTAGGAAAATAAAGTAACCTTTGCTGCAGAATTGCTTCACCCTTCTTAGCTGCGAGAGCTCCTATTCTTTTGTTTCCACACATAAGAATTTCCCAAGGGAGGTGGAAAGTGCAGGCAGGGAAAGGGGGTTTAACATGCACTGCAGATTCCTCCTCCTCCCTAAAATACATCCCCATTTGTCACCCCATTCAGCGTTAATGAAAGGGCCTCAACAACATGCAGTCTGAGTGACTGTTTATTAAAAATCTTTACTTTGAAATAGTTGATGTTGGGAATGCACATGGGGACATGTAGTCGTCTTTTTTAATACCATACATGAAACAGTCTTTCTGTTTTGCAGATGGGAAGCTGCAGCACAAACTCCTCTATGGTGAAATCGGGGATGTTGTGTCAAAGCTATACCCACTTTCTCTCTCTGAACCTGCCTCCTTTCTACTGCAATTAAGCAATAGCCTAATTGGTTATCAAGACAGCAGTTTTTGGATCCTGCCTATTTACATATTTAGCACCTTCTATTGCAGGGAAATCTCTAAGGCACTTTTTCACTGCATCCCATTTTTGATGGAGAACAATGTAACATGGCCCGGTTTTAGTCATTCTCAGAAGAGGTTCTCTTCTATTGCACGGAAGATTAGGATATTGCATGGAAGACTAAGATTAGCCAGACTGTGGGAATGGAAGATGCCTGCCCCTATTCCAATGTTACTTCCATCTAAGAAAATCTAAAGCTTTAGATCCTTGATTATTTGTCTTCTCTTGAGAGACAGTGATAAAATGCTTTCATTACCTGTACTTCAGTGGATGGAAAATGAGGGGAAAGTGGTTGTTTATTAGATGTTGAGAAATACCAAACCCTTTTAACTTGTACTCTAAAAAAAGGTAAAAAGGTAAAAAGGTAATTTTCCAGGAAGCTCCTGTCACTATTTGAAAAGAGAGAGTAAAAAAGACTGCTTTTATTATCTGCTTTATTTATGGTTACTTCATAACAACACAGACAAGTACATTAGTTGCTCAGCCACTTCCCTGCTGCTGCCTTTGTAAAGACAAAGCAGAAATCAAATGTATGCCTGTTTGCTAAAAGCTGAACTTAACAGTCAACCAACAGTGGTTTCCATGTGTCTGACTTGAGGAAAAAAGGTGTAGTGCAGAGAGGTAATGGAGATTTACATGATCCTGGGCCTTACGGCAGCAATGTTTAGGGAAAGAGACAATTAAGAAGAGGAAAGAGAAATCAAGAAGTGAGTTTTACAGGACTTCCTACCTTTTTCTGGGCTATTGTTCCTTTTGAAACTCGTCAAAGGAGAATGTCTTGCCAAGATGGGAAGCAGAGATGGGTCTGCAGCACTGTCACCCACAGAAAAAGGGAGGTAAAGCGTTCACCACATTGCCTGTATCTTATTTTAGGTTTGAATTCTCTAGAGCCAAGTAGATTGAGAAGCAGCATGGTTACAGAAAAGTTGTTCCCAAATGTGATTGACATCTTCATTTCTCAACACAGCAGAGGATCAAGGGTCAAGGCCAGCCAAGTACTAGATACAGTGGGGAAGAGGGCTTCAGATTTGGGTCCAGAGCATTAAGGTAGGCTTGCTTCAGGATACTTCAGCATCAGGTTAAGAGGTCAGTTCCCAGGCTGGAACAAAGGCAGCTGAAAAATTGCAACCCTTCCTACAGGAGATCAGCTGTGGGGCCAAGAAACTTAGAAGGGTTTTGGGAGTCCAAGGGAGCTGGTTTAGATTTAATGTTCCAGCTTCTGATATTTGCTCTAGTACTAGTACTTAGCTTCAATTCAAGCAAATGCTGGAGGACAAAACTCAAAAGAAGGGAGGGAACATCAGCCTTGTTTCTACCACAGTCCTCCTTCAGTACCCCTTTTGCTTTTTTTTTCACATTTAAAAACAAAACCAACTTACATGTTATACAATCTGTGTAGCTGGTGCCAGAAGAGCCTTCTAAGCTGATACTGCAGACAGGTTTGTCCAGCCAAGAGCGTAACATTGCATGGGAAGAGCAAAGGATGGGGGTCGGAGGGGAGGGACATGGAAAGATGGGGTAATATTCCTTCCTGACCTCCTCGAGAAGCCTGAGCCATGGCATTTGGCATGGAGACTACATCCACTTAAATAAATGCAGAGGGATTTTTTTTGGTGTTTGATATAGATTTTTCTGATCACTTTGTACACACTCTATGATACAGCACAAAGCTTTCTTGCTACCAGGCACAGACAGTTCTTAATTAAGTGGCTTAACTGTGTAGTTATTTATACTGCACACAATGATCTCTGGATCCAGTTCTGTATTACTAGGGTACTGTTGACTTTCAATAGCAAGTACTTAAAGAGATTGGAGGTCTTTTATACAGCGCTGTTTAAGGTGAATGAACAATATATTCCATGAACATTACAGCGGCCAAGAGGAGAGAAGATGTGGCTATTAAAATCTGTTTCTAGTAATTCAGAATGGACTCAGAGCTACCCCGAATATCCTGCTATGAGGCAGAGTGTTAATATGCTATTAACCCATCAAGGAGCAAAATGGGGTGCTACAGCTATGAAGGGAGTTAGGAACAAAGCAGTATGTGCGGGGAAAGGAAGGACAGGAGCATCAGGACCTCTGACACTGGGGCAGGATCCTGCCCAGAAGGTAAGAGCTAAGGGTTATGTTACCACCTGCTCGCTTTTTCCCTTTAGCAATTTTTGCAAGCATTCTCCAGCAAAGACCTCCAGCTGTCCTGCACCTTTTCTGGCCCCTGCACCTACCTCAGAAAAAAACACAGGTTTGCATAGCAGGTATCATATGCTGAGAGGGGAGTGCAACAGGTTGCTGCTGCGTGGATCACCTGGTTAACGTATCACTTCCCACTGCAATCTGCTTGACACTTGTTTACTCAAGCACAGTATGAGCCAAGCTGTTTGTTCCTTTGCGCACACTCCATCTGGCCTGACACAGCTTCAGACATGAGGTTTGGGGAGAGGAGAGAAGCAGCTTGTGGGAAGGCATAGGGCATGGTGGTCTTCCTTTGACTGGAGGGGTGGATGCAGGGGAAGCTGGAGGAGAGGGAAAGGAATAGTGTAGAGGTATGTATTTGCACAGGGGTCTCTTCTCTTCACAGAGCAAAAAAACCTCTCTGATGTGTTTATTAGATGGATAGCTCTTGGTATTGATTCTCCAACGCGGTTAACTAGGAAGGCTAAGGGGCTTTGGGCTGACTCCAGAATAAACTTAATCCATTGTGTTATTCATTAAGTAACTATCCTAACTTTTGCCTAAGAAACAGCTGCTCTGCTGACTTGGGCAGATTCGGAACACCTAAGGGCAGGATATTATTTGCACCCTCCAGGACAAAAACGTGGCCTTCACCTCTGTGTTCATACAGAGTCTGGCACAGCTAGAAACTGGTAAGGAATGAAACTCTGGTTATCACACTCTAAGGAAAGCCAGGACTAGACAATTTCTGCTTCTCATTTTGTCCTGAATAAGATTCCTTTCTGTGTTTTGGTTTTGTATTTTTCTCACATTGCTCTCTCTCATTATGGTGTCTGAGTGCAGTGCCTGGCAGAGTGGCATCCTGACCTCTGGTAGGGATTGTCAGTGCTGCTAGAATACAAATGCACAGAAACTGTGGCAGGGCCACGGTCGCCCCATCCACTATGCCATTACCCACAATGTGATGGCTGCCACAGCAGGAGCTTTTTCACAGAGATGATGCATTGAAAAAGAGTTGCACAGGGAGGGAGGCAATATTACCTACCAGGTGTTACATCATTTCTCTGGTTCGTGACAATTGTCTACGGTGGCATTCAATACCTGAGACCATAATGGCTGTTAGAGATGAAAGAACATACAGCTATCCAGCCGAGAAATTATGTCAGTTCAGGAAAGAATTGCAAACAGGAGCAAGGCAACAAGGCAGCATCCCTTCTAAGTAGAAGTGCCTAGAAGTTTCTACAAATGTCAAAGCACTTTTGTGCTAGGCACTGTACATATCTATAGACAGAAACAGCCCCCACACATGGAACCCGCTGCCTAACGGTAGGAAGAGACAAGCACAGAATAGGTGAAGGGACTTATTTTAGGGAAATGAGTTTAAGAGCAATGAGGCACCATTCCCTGCCTCAAACATGGCCCAGCCTCCCATGCCCACACTTGCCAACACCTGACAGCAAGCTACATGGATGCACAAGTGTCACACTACGCATCAGCAGATCCTCTGCTGCATGTCCGCCACAGGTCTTCCCTGAGGCATCCTGACAGATAACACTGCCAAAACACCTAACACAAATCCCCTTGGGCTTCCTCAGAGGCTCCGAGTCAGAGCTCCCAGCCAAGCAACACTCTCCAGATGCACAACCAGCAGCGGCACCAAGGCACACGTACTCTCCATCCCACGCCCCTGCCAGCACAGGGCTCTCCCTCTGCTGCACGCAGTCCTGCCCCTCATCTGATGGTGCACCGACTGGCTTAGAGTAGGCAAGTCCAGGGCAGGGAGAAGAAAGGCCAGCCCCCAAGCCTAGAAGCACCAAGTATGATGCTTTGGATCAGAAAAGCTCTGATAAAGGATTTTAGGGAGAATGGAAGAGGAAAAAAATGCCCTGCAAAGCACTGCAGCCCCATCTGTCTCTGACACAAGCAGGTACATTGGGCACTAAGGAGTTTGCTGTTAGCTGTTTTTCCTCTGCTGATTGATAGTATTTCCAGAGTGTTATTAACTGCACTGGACTTTAACACTTTGGGGTGATCTATGGAGCAGTAGCAGCTTTAAAGTATTTGGCACTCCAGCCATGGATTAGAGAAAAGAGTAAAAATTGAAGCAGTTCCTCAGAGCATCACCACCTGTCAAGGTGTGTGTGTGTGTGTGCGCACAGAGGGTGTGTGAGCATGTGCATGTAATACAAGGGAGCAGCTGAGGAAGGGCAGCTGGCTGGTGCAATGCATCACTTCTCTTAAAAATGAAGACACTTCAATTTGTTTCCAGAAGCCCCAGCTGCTCACAGGAGTGAGAAATTGGGTGACCACGCTCAGAAAACCAAAAGAGGGAAGAGAGGCGGGTGACGGAAAGAGAAGCAGGCATTTTCAGAATAGAAATGTCAAAGGAGGAGCCTGCTCAGGACACACTGTCTTGGAGACTGAGGGCAGATGAGAACATTGGTTTGAAGGCAGGCAATCCCCATTTCCCACTGCAGATGAAAGCCACATTGCATATGGCTAATCCTCTGGGTTTTTTGGAAGTCAAGTGACTGTGGAGCTTGAACCATTTTATCCAGCATTTCTAAAGGCAGAAGGCACAGGGTAGCTTCCGCTCCCAGTTACTAAGCATTTCATTGT
Organism: Dromas ardeola; assembly: GCA_013398915.1. NCBI lineage: Eukaryota > Metazoa > Chordata > Aves > Charadriiformes > Dromadidae > Dromas > Dromas ardeola. The sequence goes on along the minus strand of VYZM01017361.1, from coordinate 296,841 downwards.
CGGTGAGCTGGTACGTGGACAGCACAATGACTGGCTGGAAAAGACACTTGCAGAATAAGTTTGAAATATGTCCCAAGCAGTGCCCGACCTGCCACTCCGCTCTGTTCTAAAAACATGGTTGTGACCTGTGATCGCAACAGTAATTTTGAAGATTAATTCAACTTATTTTAAGCAGTTCGCACTTCTGGATGGTAATTTGCAATACACTCACAATTTCAAGATTGCCTTTTGCCGCACCTTAAGTTTACCATGGCATAAAGGAACAGAGTCAGCCCCACGCCTACAGAGTATTGGTACTAGTTGCAAAGGCCTGGATCCACACACCACCAAATTCCCTCCCTTCCTTTCCCCCAGTTGAAACAATTTGCCAAACTTCGCACTAATGTATGAATCATTTCAGTCAACCTGAAACTGGCTTCCATAACTTTTATTTGTCAAATATTCATCCACTAAGAAACACTGTCTTGTTCCAGGGTCCTAATTAAATCATAGCGTGAATTGGAAAAAGCCATTCTTCTAGCAAGTCTGGGCTGACCTCCTCAACTCATTTATTCACTGATAACCATCATATGGAAACATTTGACACCCCTGAGGGAAAAGATGATGCATATCCCATTGATCCCAAGCTTTTTCCTGACTTGAGAAAGCAGCTCTAATTTTTGTTATATGACTTTATTCACAGATCAGAAATTACTTGACCAGCTACAAAAAAAAAAAAATCTTCTCCCCTCACCCATCTCTCTGAAGGAGCCAAAGCTATAAGAAATCACAAGTGTGGGCTCAACTGTTAGAGGAGATGCGGCCAAGCCATAAAGTGATGCAATGGGAGCCCAAAGTACGTTATGAAAGGCGACAGCTATTGCTGTTGGACAGCATTTGAAAATGTGAGTAATCATCAAGGTGTCATTTGTATTCTTTCTCTGATCAAAGTTGGAAAGCAATGGACAGCAAAACATCAGCTTCTGCGGGGGAAATATGCAGAGGTGCCGAAGAACACACAGCACTAGCTGTTCGGCATCCAAAGCATTCCCCAGCTGTCAAGAGAAATTTAACTGTTTATGGCCTCCTGTTCCTATGAGCCATTAAAAACCAAACAAACAACAGCTGCTTCCTTCTCCTTCTCAGTATCCAGCAGGACTGGGTTTGTTCATTATTAATTCTGTTTGGCATTTGTATCACAGGGGTACAAAATCCTGATCCCAGACCTTGTGTTAGATGCTTAACACTCCTATAACAAACACGTGCGTGCTAACCCAGTGCACTTACAGCCTCACAGTGGCTAACTACAGCATGATGCCCTTCATCTAGAAGTCTTAACACATCCAAAAGGAATCAATGCAGAAAGAAATTCATCATCCCTGTCCAGGTGGGGGAAGCGAGACACAGCAAAACCAGGCAGGCTTCCCACTCATCTACCACCCACGTTCCCTGGGTCCTGCTGTCCCCATGAGACCACAGGCGGCTGACAGCACAGTGCTGCCTTTCCACGCTGGTGTCAGCACTCGAGAGGCATGCATTCTCATAGCATAGGACAAGAGATCCCAAAAGCCACTGTGATGGTGCCACAAAGGGTTGAGGGTGTAAGGGTGGAGTAGAAGAGCACTGAGGAGATCAGGCCAGATTTTTGACAGTTGCAATCATGCACGGGGAGAGGCACAGAAAGCTGGTGGCTCATTAAAGTGTTCTCTCTGAGCTGAGGTCCACCTCCCATTGCCATGTGGCCACCTGATTTCCATAGGCTGCTTTGGAAATGTCATCCTCAGCCACTGTGAAATGAAAAGGCCAAAGGAGAATTTCAGAAGCCTGAAGCTCAACACGAGCATAGGGAGTCGTCGCTGCCTGTGCTTGCAGAGGATTTTGCCCTAAGAGGAGTAGTATAATCTGTCCCACAGGAGCAATGAGACTCTTACAGTGTTCTCCTGCCTGCTCACCAATTCATTCCTCCCCCCCCTTCAGAGGAAAATCGGAGGATTTCTGTGCTCTGCCCAAAGACACATATGCCCTGTTCCCCTCTGCTCTGCTCAGTCAGAAGCATGAAATATTTAATCAGGGGATTAGCTGAGGCTGCTACATCACCCCTGTCCCTAAGAAAGAGAACACTTGCCACACAAGAGTGATGAAGAAATCGGACGAATAATGTGGCAGGGCAAAAAAAATGCCAGGTGCTGCTCAGTTGAAAGAATATAGCTCCCCTGCACAAAAGCTCATTAGTCTGTCTCTGCCTGGCTGGGATCCATTCTTGCAGCAGAACCCCAGAGCCTAATTCCCGCATACTATAATGCTCCAGTTATGTCCCTGCCTGAGCCTCCTGAACTGCCCAAAAGAAAACAGGCCTTGAGGATCTCTCCCAGTTTTCTTGCCAAGCCAGTAAAGGCAGGCAAAGGACTTTGGAGTCGAGCTTATGCTGGTGCGAATGCCCGTGTGGGGACAAGGGAAGGAACAGAGCCATCTTTGCATTTTTATTCATGCAGCAGTGCTGCCTGTGGGAGGGTGCCGCATCCTGCTGTGCATGGACACACAGCAGCCATGGGCCTGAGCATACACCACCCTGAAGTCACACCCAGGATGCCCACAAAGGTGAGGATCCAGAATGAAAGCTGGCATTCATGCAACTAGCTGAAAAATAAGCTCAGCTGCAGGATACCACCTTTTTACCAGTCAGCTAAAAGTTTTTAGATCCAGCTGTTTCCAGTTAATTCCAGTTATCACACTAACATGGAGTGGGAGAAGGAAGATTCTGTTACTAGATGGCTAAAATTGTGGCCAAGGATGGCTCAGCAGCACATCCCCCTCCTTTAAAAGCATGCTGCTCTGTCTAACACACAGGCATCCCCCTCCAATGTAACAAATGTCCCTTTGGAAGGAAGAGACAAAAAAAAAAAATAGCTCTTTAGTGAAACTCTCTCTCTTTGGTTCTCTCCCTCCCCACAGTGAAGTCAATTGTTGTCTAAGTGTTCCTGCACTATCTTCTCTCCTTGACCCACGCCCATGTCTGGGGGAGTTTCTCCACCACTTTCTTTCCAGTCAGTTAAAGTTCTGGGAATATTCATCTTTCTGACATACCCCTTGGCTGGAGCCTCTGTATAAAGTCACCATCCATCTTCCTCGCTCTGAGCTACCCTCTTCTGCAGGCTGGGGGGTCTGGACATATACCACTTCAGGAAAAGTGGGGCCCACTCTCCTTAATTTATTATTTGAGAAGGAGGAGAGAGGGGGGAGATAAGCTCCCTCCATCCCCTTGGGATGGGTTCAGAGAAGGCTCCAGGGATTAGACAAGAGGATGACTCTGCCTTCAGCTGCTGAGTTTGTTCAGGTCTCTCAGCCCAGATAGAAGCAGATTAATGTCTCCTTTTCTTCCTCCTGTCTTTTAAAGTGCACTCTAGGACCTGCCTAACTACACAGCCACATTTATTACCTCTCTTCTGCTCCACCTAATTCTTTGTCACCTGTGCTCTCCCACCTCTTTGAGATAAGGAGCTGTAAAAATGGCTTTTTTACTCAAATGGGAGGTTATTAGGGGATTAAGCACAGCAGATGCTAAGGAGGCCTGCTCAGCAGATTTACCTGTGGAAGCAGAAACATTTGGGAACATATGGATGTTAAAAAAACACTTATGCAAAGCATTTTCTTTACATTGAGAGAGGTATCTCCATTGTGCCATTTTTGGCATCTGTTGCCCTTTCCCCAACTAGGTGCAAAACTCAGAGCACATGGAAAAAACTCCTGCTCAAAGACCAGACTCCTTGCTTCTCAGAGACACAAGTGCCACCAACTGAGCAGAGCAACATCTTCACTTCTGACCAGGGATTGAGGATCTGGGCTGGTTCATCTGGACATGAAGCAAAGGTACGCACTTCCTAAAACAGCATCAAGGTTTTCATAGTCTTTACCTGTGATCCAGTGCCCCAGTGAAGCCAGCTCTACCCTCTGGAGTCCCCTTAGGCCAAGGGAACCACATACCCATCACCTCAGTACCACAGGATGCCCAACTGCAGACACAAATTCACCCTCCCAGCGCAAGGCAGCCAGTGTCATGACACACTCATGCAGCCAATTCAAGGCAAGATGCACGTGGAAGTGACCTCAACCCAGCTTTCAACCAGAACACATACACTGCAGTGCAAAGATTGAGTTACTTTTGTTCAACTGTCAGCTTTTATCTAAACTACAGAAAGTTTTCTGCACGTAACCCAATCTTCAGGTGTAGCCAGAGAGGGCAGCTCGTCAGGAATCACAGCAAAGCCCTCTGACAACCCTACTACTACTAATAAAAATATCTTCTCCATTGCATGTAGCAATCAAGAGCAAGAGCAGATGGGTCCCTGCAGTGCCTGCCGCCTCTGCTCAGTCCTCTTGACTTCTTTCATTTCCATCCTCCCTGTCTTATCGCTCCCTCCCTCCTTCCCCTGCTCTCTCCCTGCCATCAGCACTAGCTGTTCTACAGCACACAGATTTCTGGGGCCAGTACTAAAGCCTGCTAAATTTGGTGTGTGTAGGTAAGATTTGTTGTTATAGCATTTGCATGGGATATACTAACTGACATTTTGGACAAAGGGTCCTGAGAGACATGCTGCACCTTTGCTCCCAATGCAAGGTGCAGTCCCATTCAGCAGTTCCTGAAACTGAAGCCATTAAAAACTTGAAGATTTGGCTGACCTTCGGCACTTCTAGATTTGCATGTCCTGGACCACCTACTCCATACTTCATTCTTTACATTACATTATTCCAAGAGCTTATAGTTGAGATCAGGGTCAATGAACCAGGTGAAACAAAACCTAGGACAAGTCATTCCTCTGTGCTAGAGTGCACAAAGCTGAGCAGATGAGGCTCAGGACAGAAGGGGAAACAGGGGCAAAGAAAGTTACTCGTCTGATTATCAGAAGAACCCCTGTCCAACAGAGTTATCTGCTAGGGCAATACTCTTCAGTTTCTCGTACTGTCGTCAGAGTCTAACATCAACACCTAAGATGTTCTTTCTCTGCACCAGTGACCCCTGCATCCAATAACAAGCAGTAAAATGTCTTCCCCACACGAGACGTCAGCAAGAAAACCAACAAGGAAGAAAGGGGATCCATTCTTCCATACCTATTCAACTCCTACACCCTGAAGTGCTGGCCAATAACTAGGATGTAAAACCTTACAAACGCAAAGTCTATTTACAGACATGTCCTGGTTTGGCCTCAGACAGCAACAAAGAACCACGTTCCGCTCTCTCGAGCTTCGCCAATACGGGAAATAATCGTAAGAAAAAGGCAAAACTCGTGGGTTGAGGCAAAGGCAATTTAACAGAACAGCAAAGGGAACAAGAAAACAACAATAACACGGATAGAGCAATACAAACATGATTATGGAACCGCTGCTCACTGACCAGAGTGGGACACCCCAGCCTGAACCAAGGTGCAACTTCCTGACACCTCCCCCGGCAGCTCCGAGTGGGCACGGCTCCCCTGGGATGGAATACCTGTGTCCCTGCTGGAGCCTGGGCAGAATTAACCCTATCCCCGCCGGAACCAGGACAAGACATAAGCGGTATTTTATTATCCAGAACTCAGCAAAGGGGTCACAGCAGGATCAGGCATGGATCATACAGTTGGGTGAGAAAATAATCCACCTATGAGAAAAGCACAGGAGGATAGAAGCATAGCAAGAACTGAAAGTCTGGTTAGATACCGTACCAAAAGGCAAGGAAAAAAAAAAGCTAAGCTACTTCCCAATACTGAGTGACATGGTTCCCTATAGTACAGAGGATAGAACAGAACAGAAAAGAAATTGTGGAGAAAGCTGCCCAGTGAAAGAAGAAATTTTTTTTCCTCCCCCTTTCTTTAAGCCTTTACAGAGCTATGCAAGTTGACTTTATCTATTACAAATACTCCTTTCTGTTGTCAGCACTTGCAAAGTTAAAATCCTTAATTCTCCTGTATACACTATAGGCTAGGTTGGGTAATATCTGTTTCATCCTTCCTATAATGAATCCCATCTCCTCCTCCCTGGGCTGCCATGGCTTTTGATTCCAGTCTAACACCTTGGCTTGTTTTCTGTTGGCTCAGACGTTCACCCCTCATCTGGCCAGGCAGGGTTTTTTATGCATAATTTTCCTTCTTGTTAATTCTGTTAACTTCGGTTTGCCACATACTAAAATGACATTGGGGTTTTGTATCAACACAGGGGTGCTCCTTCACCAGCCTCTCCCTGACAGGATTCCTTTGCAGGAATCTACTCTGGGATGCCAGAGTAGGTCACCAGCAGCAGCCAGCAATGGGATGATGCTGGGGAGGAGGACATTCAATTCTTCTCTTTATGCTCTTTGCTCTGTAGAGCACAGTTGGTGTCTTTCCTCTGCAGACCAACCACAGCTGCAAATTCCCTTGGGCATTGCTCCTTGCCTGCAGTTTGTAGCCAGTATCATGCCGAGGTTCAGCTATCGCACAGCTCAAGCTACTGTTAACTGCTACAAGGGCATATTTGTGCAAAACTGAGCTGTAGGCTTCCAGCTCACAGCAGGAGTGTGCCCGCAGGGTTTAGGTGTTTCAGGCTGAAGGGCACTGGCATCACAAGGGCTATATCTAATGTGTGTGCACTGCAGACTGGGAGAGGCTTATGCACAGCCTGGTAGAGCTCAGCTTTCCCACTGCTAGAGCTGTACCTTGGAGGGTGATGCATTGCAAGCCACCAGCTCTCAGGGAGAGCATGTTCATTGCCAGCTGAATGCAGCAAGTCACAGACTGACAAGGCAGCATCCTCTATTTGAGGGAGCTGTGCTTTCCCCAGGTGCAGTTTAACTTTGTTGTACTGCACCAAGGAGCACTAAAGCATGGTGGGGCAGCTCACAACTTCCTCACTTCATTAGCAAACCAATACCTGACAGGCAAGAACACCCTGCTTCAAAAACGCTGAGGACCTGTGACAAAGTGATGCTGCAGGCCACTTGGCAGGTCTGCAGGTCCTTTGAGACATCTTGACATGGCTCTTGCCTGTGGCATCTGCGTTAGTGCCAGGGCGCGGAGGGGAGAGCGCTGCACACTCCTGCCGCCAGGTGCCTCCAGCTGCGAGATGGAGGTGCTAAGAGGTAGAGAGGGGTCAGGCATGGGAAGAAGGAGCAGTGGGGTGGAAGTGCCAAAGGAAAGGCTCTCTGTAGCTGTCTGTGGGTGTACGTCTGAGGCTGTGTGATAGCCTGAGTGCATCTTAGAAGCTCCCTGGCTATGCCTGACCCCAGAGGATAAATTGCTGTGTTGACATCTGCAGGACCTGCCTCCAGCTCACACCATAACAGCTCACGCTTTTAGCTCTGGAGGTCACAGCTCCTCTACCAGCAACTGAACTAGAAGTTTAGGTGAAGTTAGCTTGAGGAAAAAGGGAGGAACAACAGGCCCTACCATTAAACTCAGCATGGTGCTGATGACCACAGCAAAACCAGACTGACTACTGCCCTGATTACCTCATGTGCTTGTGCAGGATTTCAGTGGGAAAACAGCAGCCATTGGAAGAAATGCTAGGTCAGTGATTATCGTTAAATCCAGGCCCATGGAGCTTATGCAGACACATACCCACTCTGAGCTCTCTGCATTATGTCCGGTCCCCTCCCCTGCATGGTTCTTTTGTAAACTCTCAATCTCATCCATGACAGATCACTGTTTTGGAGATAAAACCTCTCTTCAGCAGCCCTAGACTAAACAATAGAATCTATCAGCCTTTCCGGATTCTGAAAATCTCCTCCGATGAACTTTTATCTGAATCTCTTCTCCCAGCATCTCAAACTACAGCCTTCTTTTCATTGCTTGATTTGTTTGTTTGCCTTTCAAAGGTTTAGCTGCAGAAGAGCTGAGCCCAATTCTGATCTCGGTCATGTGGTGATGACTTGGTGGCCTGATGCATCTGTTCAGATGCAGAACTGAAGCTGGCAATAAATTTCAGACAGTGCCCTTGGGAGCACTGAGTCTACAGATGAAGGAGGGAACAAACAGCAGCCATAAACATCACCCTGATGGCTAAGGGAAACAGCAAGATGGGAGCATTTATTTGCAGGTGGTATAGCCTCTCAGTAGAGATCCCATCAGAGGCTGGCATTCACTCCAGGCTTTGTCCCCGCTGGCAGCTGTGGCCCCTGTGGGCCCCAGTGCCTGAGCCCCCACGCACTGAGCCCTGACAGACATCAGGTCACTAGAGGTGGGACTGGTGCTCTTACAATCCTTTTCTGCATTGGCTGCTCGTTCATCACCCAGCCAAGTATCCAAGAGGGTTCATGCTCCCTCTGGTGCCAAGGAGCTCCCTCCTGATCTTCCCCCTCCCGACTCAGAGCATGTCCCCAGCACACAACAATGAAGGCAAGTCTTATGGTGAAGGCACTGAGCCCAGAGAGCTTATTCCCTGCACTGCTGTACTCTGCAAATGATCTCCAGCAAAATCACTTCCATCTCATTCAGCTGCCTGTTTTACATGATCATCTATTCGCAGTCAGAGGCACAGTGACACAGCAGAGAGCCCCCTCACCAGCTCTCAGAAGACAGCCCTCACCTCAGAGACCTTGAGAGCTGGCTGAGGACAGGACACAGCTGGTGGAACTGGCCAACTCCCTCACTCTGCCCTACCACCAGCTCACCTTGCAGCTTTTTATAGATGTGGTATTTAAAGTCCCTAATAATACATCGCTTATTTCTGTGCTGCAAGTGGATCCAGACAATCCTGTCAGCTTCCACCTTGTCCTCCAAGCGCAGGGTGGGGACCACGGCCAGGTTAGGATGCAGAGACAGATGCTGCTCTGACTCACACTGGGGCTGGTGGTGCAGGGAGACAATTTGCTCCCATTTCGGAGGGGCCAGCTTGTTGCTCTTTTATCAGTCAATTTGCACAAAAAGCTGTGAATTGATGAGGGAGATAAGTGCCTCATGCTTCAGTTCCTACAGCCACTTCTGGAGTCATTTTACAGCATCCCTCTCTCCCTCCTTTTTTTTTTTTTTTTAAATTGCAATATAAGGCTTAGGTCACCTCTTTTTTTGCAAGAATAAATTAGACTCATTATCTGTTAAAATGTCTGACTTGAAAAGAAAATGTGAATTTGCCGAGGAAAAATAAAAACATTAATGAGATCCAAGAAATACTAACAAGTCTGGAAACTAGAGAATGTGGGAGTGTTAATTAAAGATAATGGACTCCAGCACAGGAAGTGGGGACATTCCAGTACCACTCAGAGGAAAATAATGCCCATGGATTGGATTTTCCTGAGCCTGTAAAACTGGGGGAGGGTTTGTCCGATTCTTCACCTGTACCTGTGAACATGCGTGGTGCTGCTGCTCATTTGCCAAAGTTGCTCTGGGGCTGTTTCATGCACTAGGGCACTAGACAGGACTTTGAAGGGAGACATGCCAATATTTGGGCCTGAACACGAAGGATAGAACGCACAACTATTCTGGATTGACCTGTGTCAGGCCTGCTTTACTTCCCTATGGCATTTCATATGCCTAGAGCAGCAGACTGGCATCTCAGTCTCCCCTCACCAGTAGAGAAACAAGCAGATCAACTGGAGCTGAGTGGGGAAGAACCAGGCAATTTCTTTCCTGAACCAGGTAAAAATTCCAGGCCCAGAAGGAATGTTCTGTATTCTACTAGCCCAAATTAATGCAGATGTTCACCAGGATGCTGCTGAAACCCTCTGCTGTTGTCACCAAGTGCTGCCTCTAGGAACTTTCTCCCAAGAGCTGCATCAGAGCTGGAGGTGGGCGCTCTCTTCCCTGACTGCCTCCCATGCCCCCTCTCTCCCATCGTCAGTAAATCTGAGTGGACTGCAGCATTAAACAAAAAAAATGTTACCTTAAAACCTCCTATGATTAAAGGACAGGCAGTGTAATTCCATAGCTGTTTAAAGTGAAATCCATAAAGGTTAAGTTTAATATCAGAGAGATAAGATTTCACCTCAGTGGAGCTGTCAGTCAAACCTGGGCCAGGGAAGCTCTTAGAAATCTTCAGTGGCCTTTCCCTTGCTGGGACCAGGGCACACTCCACAGCTTAGTTTACACCTAGACAAGAACTGGCAGCTGAAGGAAAACTGCTGGCAGAGGACCCCAGTATGCAGGGACAGAAGATGGATGCATCTGCTCATTTCAGGTTGTTAGCTTGCACTGCCTTTGCTGACTGCTGTATTTAAAAAGTGCTTCCTGTTTTATAATAGTAGCACTCCAATTCTTCATCCACCTCACCTTGTGGCTCCCATATCCCCTCCACCCCGAAGCCCTCCAACATCTCTGTCCATCCTGACCCAGTCCTTTCTCTGTTGGAAATCACTCTGCACACAGCTATTCAGAAAGTCTAAATACACTTGCCTTTGAATTCTGAATTGCTGCAGCTTCACTACTGCTGCATCACTAACGCAATGTGGATCTGTCCAAGTCCATAAAAAAAAATCCCAACAGGAGACATTGCTGTATCTGAAATTGTGCGCCAATGAGAAAGCGAGAACAAAAAGTAAAAGCAATGCTTGCCCCCACAAAGACAACAACAGTACCAGCATCAGCTGGCTGAAGCTGCTGTTGCTGGCTCTGGCTGTTAGAATCTGTAAGGGGAGGGAGGGAGATCGGTGGATTGGGCAGAGCGTGCAATGGAGGCCAGCTTCATGCTGGATTCCTAAAACGATCTGACACTTCACTAACCCAAAACTTTGGGCAGTTGCTGTTTGAGGAGAAACCAACGGCTTCCGTTAAAATTCCCTTTCAAGCTTCTGACAGCCTCTAATTCTAAACAAGCTGCTCCTTGGTAAAGTCTTTGAAGGATAAGTTTGTCTTGGGATTATTTCCAGACAGCTGAAAGAACCCTTGAAACACCCTGTCCTCAGCACTGTGGGGGTGTGGGACACAGAATCATAGAACAGTTTGGGTTGGAAAGGACCTTTGACGACACTCTAGTCCAACCCCCTGCAACAAGCAAGGGCATCTTCAACTAGGTCAGGTTGCTCAGAGCCCCGTCCAAACTGACCTTGAATGTCTCCAGGGATGGGGCATCTACCACCTCTCGGGGCAACCTGGGCCAGTGTCTCACCACCCTCATTGTAAAACATTTCTTCCTTAAATCTAGTCTAAATCTACCCTCTTTTAGTTTAAAGCCATTATCCCTTGTCCCATTACAACAGGCCCCATGAAGAAGTTTGTTCCCTTCTTATAAGCCCTGTTTAAGTACTGAAAGACTGCTATAGGGTCTCCCCGGAGCCTTCTCTTCTCCAGGCTGAACCCCCCCAGCTCTCTCAGCCTGTCCTCACAGCAGAGGGGCTCCAGCCCTCCCAGCATCTCCGGGGCCTCCTCTGGCCCCGCTCCAACAGCTCCATGTCCTTCTGCTGTTGGTGCCCCAGCGCTGGAGGCAGCACTGCAGGGGGGTCTCCCCAGAGCGGGGCAGAGTGGCAGAATCCCCCCCTCGCCCTGCTGCCCACGCTGCTGGGGATGCAGCCCAGGCCACGGGAGGCTTTCTGGGCTGTGAGCGCACACATTGCCGGCTCACGGCTAGCCCCCCAGTACCCCCAAGTCCTTCTGGGCAGGGCTGCTCTCCATCCCTTCATCCCCCAGCCTGTACCGATGCCAAGGTTTGCCCCGACCCAGGTGCAGGATCCTACACTTAGTCTTGTTGAACCTCATGAAGTTCACACAGGCCCACTTCTCAAGCTTGTCCAGGTCCCTCTGGATGGCATCCCATCCCTCAGGTCTGTCAACCGCATGAGAGCAGCTTTTTGAAAACCTGAGCTCCCTCCTTAGGAATCTGAGGAAGGAAACCTTTGCTATCCCTTGAGATCAGAAAGGACAGGTTAAGGGAAGTCATTTGCCATCGGGTGTGCTAAGGAGTAACATTCGTTTTCTCTACTAACAGAAATGAAAGCCACAAATGTCCATGAGATATTGGGAAGCATTCAAGTCCTGACATTTTCAGGCCAGTGTAGACATGAGCCCCATCTACTCCAGTATACTCTGTCTGCCCAAAGCTAGTACTGGCAGCTCTGCTAGAAGGCTCAGAAAGCCTAGCAGCAGGTGGATACAAAACAACCTTTCCCCAGGGAAATTTTCTTCCTGACCCTGATTAATTGAAAGCTGCCTGATGCTCTGAAGCATGGAGATGAACGCTACAGGAAGAAGCCAAAGGTAGACAAAAGGTTGCCCGGGGGAAGCAGCAGCTACCTGCCAACTGACAAGCTATGACTTGAACTGTAAACCAGTCTGCAAGGGAATTTAAAGACATTTTAAAGTGCATTTTCCTGCCATAAAGCAAGACGCTTTCCTCCTTTGGGAAACAAAGGGGGTCTCCTGGGCTTAATTTCATTTCCTCTGTAATGAAAATTAATAGTAATTGTAAAGACCGAGGCAAGGAGAAGCTATAGTTTCCTCCCACTCCACAGCTATGTGCCTGCCACTCTACTGCAAACCTGCTCCGCTCAGAAAAAACAGGCAGCCACTACATTTTAATTATGTCAGTAATATATTTGCAGCCAATATCCCCCTTGAAGTCAGCACAATAACCATTTAAACACAAGGTCAATTTGCTTGCTGTAACAGACTGTAACGCTCTAAGATTACTTATTTCCACAATGTGTTCTCTTCCAGATAGAGAACTTTTCTCCCCTGTGTCTGCTCCTCTCTCTGATGTTACTCCTTCTCCTGTAACAGGCAGGCAAAGATTTATGGCAAAAGCCAAAATACAAACAAGGGGGAACATGCAGCTTTTCCATAAAGGTAAAAGATACCTCTTCCAGGAGAAGCCAGGATTTCACGGAGAAAGTCTTTGGCTTCAGGCTCAAAAGAGTGCGCAGTTGTATCAGTCCTAGCATTTTTTTCTGGATTAGAAAGGAAAAGGGAAAAACAAAAAAGAGAAAGGGGACTGAAAGTCAAATGTACGAATGCCAGATATATGAAAGGACCTGTGTAACAGACATGTCAGGGAAGGGCAGCAACGAAAGCTCCTGACGCTTAGGAAAGTCCTTATAAGAACAAACATAATTTTCATTGCTTGGGGCCTAGAAGTTTATTAATAATTATCATGCAATTTATAGGAACGATATGAAAAGGATCAAACAGTGGAGCTAAACCAGCATGGAGATAAGAAAAGGAAAACTTAGTCTCCAAAAAGCAACAGTGAAACAGGTGAAGCCAAAAGGGGATTTGGAGAAAGAGGATCAATTTTAAGTTTTCATGCTTATCGTCCATGCTGGCAATTCCCTACTTGCGGAAGAGGCAATGCCAGGCACAGCCTGGGCTTTCTGGGGCTTGTTGTTTGCCAGCTGCTGCTATGAGTCCATTGTTTAGGAAGGGGCTTTGGATCCGCACCTAACCCATGCCCCAAGTCCTGCAGCATGCGAGGCTCCCTGTGCAAGCAGTGGGTGCCCACCTCTGCCTGCAGAATCTGAGCCCTGGCAATGCTGGAGACCTGACAGCAAAGCACACAGCTACAACCTGTTTTGTCCCTTCCCCACCTCAATTTCCTTGCATTCAATAAATCTACCTCCGCGTATGTTCAGTACTTCTGGTTCCTGCAGAGTCTTCACAAATGCTGGGATTTCTGGGACGTTTTGTGGAAAAGGGAAAAGACACAACCCCCAGTTTATATATATTTATATAAAGACAGAAACTGACAGAGTCCCCAGGAGATCAGACTTTTCCTTTCCAACAGGCGTGACTTCCCAAGGCTCAGCACATCAGGGGAGCCTCCTCCCCAGAGGAATGCTGTCGCTGGGTACCGCCATGCCCCTGGCTGGAGCAGGAGCAGGGGAGGATGCGCTTGGCCCTGCAGCAGGCTGTGCGCAGTTCCAGCTCGTGCTGCCACGTCCTCCTGCCAAGGCGCTTTGGGAGGAACGTTCTTTGCAGTACAGCACTGGTTTCTGATAGTCATTCTCCAGAGGGTAACAACATCAGAAGCAGGCTCTAAAGACAGAGAAGCTAGGGAGACAACTTGAGGGCCAGTTCTTAGTCTTTGTTTAATTTAACATTCATGAGCAGTCCCAGCAGGGGAGCTAAAAATCTTCCACTCCTAAATAGGCTTTTATACAGCATTTTGATTTACGTTATTTGGTGGAAATGAAGTGACCTTCAGAACTGTAGTTTCTATGTGCCATAGCACATCCCAGATATCTTCTCCCAGGAATAAATCCCCTGGACCCACAAACCTCATGGCTCTTCTTCGCACAGCCTGTCGGCAGGAAATACTGCTGGGACAAAGCGTTCGGCACAGTACGGTATCACTTGAATACTAATCCAAGCCCCGATACTACTTGAAGAGGATGTTTCAGCACTTGGTATCCAGGAAAGAGGTCGAATCCAGGTAGAATTAGGGCTACAGATCAGCATTAATTGCAAAACATGAAGAGTTCAAATGAAGTAAGGACCCGAACCCCTACAACTTGAATGAAGGGAGAACTTTTTTTACAAAGGACCATTTTATAGCCAAGACAAGGCCTGCAATGCACACAAGTAGATCAGCCTAGCTGAGAAGACTGTTCTGTCTACAGTTATGCATGGTCCTATTCATCTCGAGGTATAACATGGACATCAAATTTGCAGGTTTCTGAAGAAATTCTCTGGTGCAGGCATGCTTTTGACCAGTTTTCAGACAGAAAATTCTGCAGTGCTGCTGATTTTTTCAAGACCTGTCAGAGGTCACAAACATTCAGACTGTAGCAGCTCCTGCTAGAGAAGTGCTGATTTTTCCAGTGGAAGACTGGAATTGAGCTTGCAGTTGTGTTGAAGCTAGTGCCACTGATGCCAGCCCTGAGGTCTAGAGTACGATGTAGCCTCTATATTCAAAGGCTGTTCAAGGGCTACTTAGATTTTCTTCTCAAGGAAAAAGAGAGGGCATCTGCTCAAGTGGCCTGATGTACAACTGTGTACCTGGCTGGCTCTCCTCAAAGCATCAGATGCTGCGTGCTGGTTGCAGGAGAGGGGAAATGGTCATATTCATCTGGAATGCTGAGTCACAGCCAGATGCTTCTGTAGCGAGTCACATTTCTGGCAAAGGACAAGCTGACCTAACTGACAGTGACTTTCCCATCCCAAATCATCGGATCTTGCTGGAAATGACAGCACAAGGAAAGGTGCAAGTTTACATACTAAAAGCAAATCTTGGGACAGCAGGGTCTGGATCTGCTCATTTGGCAGCGTAATAACCCATTCTGTATATGATTCTAGGGAACAAGGTCAATTAAGCACTTGGGAAACAATTCTGCAATATCACTGAAGATTGTATAATCTGTTTTATTGTTTCCAGCCAAAGAACCCCTTCTGCTGACGTGAGTTCAGTGCTGCTGGTAGAGCTGGACTGAAAACGGCTATCCCTCCAAACACTGGGAGGAAGGTTGTCACCTCTATTTGGCTGATATGTACGCCTCCATATTTTTAACAAAGATAATTACCAGTCCCTTCTCCACAGCTGCTCTCTGCTGAAGTGGGGAGAGTATTGCACAGCAAGAGTCAGTCTAGGAGAATCCTATTCATACCTCGCCACTGTTTGGAAGATGCTGATGGGCTAGGGGGATTTCAGTCTGGCAAAATGCACCAGCTCTAGCTTCGCAGGGAACACATAGCAAATGCACTGAATGAACGTTCCATTTTGAATTAATACAGATCATAAAGAACTTGAAAATGCCAGTGGAAGGTGGACAGCCAGTACATGCTGACTCACAGCAAGTCTGTTTCCAATATCTGTATCCCCATCATGGTGCAGGTACAGTATGGCCTGTGCCACTTCTGTAACAAAGAGTTATCATATTCGGAACACCTCTAGGCACTATGATTTGAAAAGCAACAGGGCTGAAGCTGAGTCTCCCTTGATCATTTCCTCTCTCTCCCCCTTCCCCCCGCAGTTGTCTGTTTTTCTCTGTTAACTCTGCAGTATGGTAATACCTCTTCCAATCTGGACTGTCTCAAAGGCTTCCAATAAAATACCTATTTCAATTTCTCTGTATCTTTCTTTTGCAAAACCCCTGCCTATTCTTGCTGCTTGCAGCAATTTCCCCTCATTCCTTGAGAAAAAGAATGCTGAATTAAATTAATTATATCTTCATACACAGCTTTTTTTCCTTTTTCCCCAGCTGCTACAGCTCTACCGGAGCTCACTGTCATCCTCTCAGTCCTAGGATAGGATGCAGGAAGGTCAGTCCAGGTTATAGCCACAATGGGGAAAGAACAGCGCTACCAAGATGAAGAGCTCTCAGCTCAGCAGGTGGTGCTCAGCTCTTTGAATCAGGATTGTCCCACATGGTGGACTAAACATAGAAGGGCTTGCTACTGGGAAGATGATGTTTTTATAGATGGTAAGTTAAAAAAAAAAAGAAAACAGACTCCCTTGCAGACTCCAAGATCTTGTGCATTTCTATTAATTAAAGATCCAAAGGTAATTTGTCAAGAGATTAACTTTGATGTTAAAGCCAGCTCCTGGAATGGGTAATTGCATTCTGTCCCCACTGCCACACTTCACTTCCCTGCTCTGAAGGTTGCCTGCCTCCCTTTCATTACCCAAGTCTAACACACTTGAACAAGTGTATTCTGGATGTCAGGATGCATTACCATGCTTTATCCAGCACAAGAGAAATTAAGGCACAAAAAGATCAAGTGTGTAAGAGTTTATGCAGATCCAAGAGTCAGACCTCGGGCATCCTACATTCAAGGCAGCTGCGTGTTTTGGGTGAGAGGCAGCAAACAGTCATGCAGAACCTGCAAAACAGCTGTTCTTCCTATTGCTTCTTCCTAGCTTCTAAGGGCCTCTCAGGCTGGGGATGTATTCCCTAGAACTGCAGCCAACGTCCCATCAAAACTGCACACAGCCATTTTGCTTCATGGGAAAACATTCCATCTCCTCCTCACCTTTCTCTGTGTTTCAGGACATTAATTCCTACCCACATCTGGTCACTTCCCTTTCAGCAGCACTCTCCCCTGCCCCGTGGGACCCGCTCAACACTGCTGGCTCTTCCCACTGTCCTCTGCAGCCAGCATCAGGATCCCACTCGGTCCCCCAGCTTTCTATGCCTATGGGGCTGCTGCCTCTCAGCCAGCCATAACAGGCCCCACCAGCACCGGGCATTATAAGCGTTAAGCTAATCAATACCAGAAGAACAGATTAAGGGAACCGGCTTGCAACCATCAATCAGGACCATTTACACAAGGACTGTCAGGCTGCAAATAGAAAAAGAAGTGATGTGAAACAATCCTGTCTGAAGGTTTTTAGCACTCTTTACAAATTGCCGTGGTGAATAACTTGTTGCCTGTATTTATCCCTTTTCAAATTGTCTCTTAGCTATAGTCATCCATCTTCATTCCTCTCCGCTTGCTCCAGACACTCTCAGCTTCTACCTCATTATTTTACATTTGTACACTGCCACTTGGCTGTGCCTCCCTCAGATACACAGAGCAATCTCAGGAGGACAGATTCATCCCTGGGGCAATGCCACTGGCTTCACTATGAATCCAGCGTGGCCCTTCACACATTTCCCCACATCCCTCCAAAGAGACAGCGTGTTTACAAGAGATCAAAGCACTGGCAGGAGGACACCTGTGTCCCAGCCAGAACAGTGCTACTAACCACCTTGGAAGGCAAAGCACCTGCTTTGTAAAAGGGTTGCTTCACAGGGCATGTGGTGGGCCTTCACTGAAACACTTTTACAGTGATGGGCTCAAAGACGTTTGAGTCGGGTCAGATCTTAGCAAGCCTGAGCTCGCCCTCACAGAAGAGACAGCTCAGCGTGTCACAGCAGTGACAATTCCTGTGCTTGAAGCCCAGGTCTCCTTCACTTTTCAACTGCCAGCAGTACAAGGCACATAAGTTATTCTAACAGTCCTCCTTTCAGACAGGAGTGGCATACACAGTCCGTTTTAGGAGGAAATTGCAAATCGGAGATATCACTGAAAAACAGATATGGCATTTAGACAAGCTTCAGCACCACTGTGCCCCAACGCACTCTAGAAAAGCACCAGACATGCAGCTAGTAAGTCTACCCTTCTTCAGCAGACTGGGTTATACCAACTCAGATGATGTTCCTATTCCAGTTTTCTCACTGCTCCCTGTTAGAGGAATGCTGTTTCTTCTGTCCTCAAAGCCTTTCCACCCAGCCACAGACACTCTTGCATCCCATCAAGCCTCCAACTGTCTTGCACATTTTAAAAACCTCACCTTCAAAATTAAATATATTGGTTTTCCCCTCTCCTTCCTTTGCCATCTCATGACTGAACGTCCTAAGTATATGCACTAGCTGACATCTCAAACCCACTGCTTCCCCTAATTCATACTCTGTATGGCCTCATTTTTATTTGCCACTGAAAAGTGTTCAGGGGATACTGTTTGTATGAAAGATGCTATACAAAATAAACTCGTATTGTGCTATAAATCCCAGCCAAAGTACAACTAAGATAGATAGGTACAAAATTATAGGCTACAAGTAGGTGGTTTAAGAGTGTGTGCTTATGTAGGAGGGAAGAATGATTCCCTTCATAACAACCATCACTAGGGAAAACTGTAGCTTGTATTATTCAAGTGGTCAGGCTACAGAGGGCTCATTCTCTTCAAATCCTTCACTCGTAAGGGTCAAGTTTTGTTAAAAGAACGTTGACAAGATCAAGCCCCCAGAGCCCTGAAGACTCCGTGTATCTGTCTCCAGTGAGGACCCTGCCACTTAAGACAAAACACCAGGGAGAAATGCCTTGGTCAAGGGCAGCATATGAGGCAGCAGCAGGAGAGACCCAGGGCCTCTGAAATTTCTGTGCTGTGCCATCCAGAAAAAGAAAAACGGGGAGAATTTGAAGCAGGTCCTGTTTAGGTGTAACTGGGAGGAAGGCAAGTACACAGAAGCAGAGCACTGTTTTGCAAGGGGGACAGCTTTGGGGGAGAGGAGCTATCTTTCTCATAAGCAAGAGGAAAAAGGAACACTAAAACCATCTGAAGAGTTTTGTGATGCATTTCCCAGTAAAAGGATGTGTCAAGGCTCCATCTCACTGCCTCCTGACCCAGTCAGTCTCCCCTGCAGCACTTCCCGTGAAGCCACACCTCACTTGGAGCCCCCCTCTCAGCTTACTGAATAATCACAGGTACTCAGCCTTGCGACTTTCCTCTTTGGCTTTACACAAAAGCAGAATCCAGTCCCATACCACCACTGTGGGGAGCATTCCTCAGTTCCTCCTCAAACTTATTTTCGTTTCTTCTTACTGAAACAATCTGGACTTCCCAGATAAAGTGACAAGGGGATGAGCATCCGAGCCTGGTGCCCAGAGTGGCCTCGTGATCTCTGTGCTGCCATCGGGCTCAATTTATTCAGCATCAATGCTACCAGCCTGCTAACAGGCAACCCTAAGAGCTCTCCTCTCCAAACCAGGCCCTGCCTCTTGCATTAGGTAACATCTCCACCTAAATATTCCCCAAGCTGAAAAGCTGTTCGTATAATAGATGAATGCTCCGGCTGGACACTTTCATTTTTATTATGTTTAATTCACTTTATCCATTGCTAATTTCCCTTTCGCCCTGTGCCTGTCAGGAATACATGCCTCAGCAATTCACTGAGCAGAGCAGCCTAAGCATATATCAGGTTTCATAAATAGCACCCTAGTGGCTCGGGCTTGCTGACAGAGCTGCCAAGCAATACTGATCTACTGTGGTCTGCCTCTGGAGGCCCAGTCCTCTGGGGTCAGACAGGGTAACCGTCTTCCAGCGATACTTCCCTCTTTGCTCCCCAATACCTCCCCCTGCAAGTCTTTCTCCCCCATGCCCTCCCTTTCTGGCATTATTACTATTATATAGTAGCCACAACAGACCCCTGGCAAAAATCTAAAAACCCTATTTGTGCTAAGTGCTGGGGAAGGATTTGCTCCAAGCGCCTCTGCAAATGGATGACAACAGGGGTGGGTAAAAAGGGGTTGCGACCTGCTGCTTCACAAAAGGGGAGAGAAACACAGGAGGATGAAAGGACTTGCCCATTGGCCCTCGGGGAGTTTACAGCCGAGGCAGTTGCCAGCTGATTCCCAGGCTTTATGCACACAACAACCCTTCCCCAGCAGGGAAGGCAGGTGCATCAGCGTTCTAGATGCCTCCAGAGGCAGGCTGGCAGCACCACACAGGATCATCCCACGGACGTTTACACAGAAGGTCACGAAAAGAACTTCCCAATGGGGGCCAGAGACAGGCAGAGCTCATCTGCCATCCTGATGCCTCAGACTATCACGGCAAGGATTGCTGTTCACCTCACAGCTAGTTTAATGTCTGAATTCCCCCAAACGGAAGCTAAAATAGGTTATCATATGGAGGCAAAGAGAGCACTAAAATTTGAGCTCTGTGCAGAGTAATTTTTTTAATATGCTAGCTAAAACTGAAGCATTTATCAAATATTGTTTTCATGCCTAAGGAAAATAAATATATCATTGTTTCTCATGGAAATAATCCCCCACCCCCCATGTTTCAACCCCTGTATATGCAATCATATCATCTGGGGTTGAGCAAAATGTTTATCTTCCTGCTGAAAACTATTAGTCCAATGTGGCATGAGCTCGTGAATAGTTCCAGTCAACACAAATTGTATTTTCCAGCAGAGGAAAATACTCAGCCTCCCCCACTCCTTAAATCAGTTCTAATTATGAGAGTAGAAGAATCAGAGATGCCCTCGGAGATGGCAAAACGAGTGTTACAGAAAGAGAACAGGCAGAAATAAAGCAAAAAGTCTTCCTGAATAGGGAGTGCCAAAGGAGATGTCTGGGGTCAATTTCGCTTCATAGCACATCAAGGGAAAAGTTATTTCTGCCCTTTTCTGAGGGTCATGTGTAAAACAACAGTTGCCCTTCCCAGCCACATCCTTCCTATTTCCTCCAGCAGCCAGTGAAGGAGGCATCTCCATCTCTGTAAATGCCAGGACAACCGAAAACATCTACGTAAAAACAGAAACCTCTGCTTTCTCCAGCCACAACACGCACCACTGCCTGCTGAAGAGCCCACAGGAGCATTTGCAGCCGATGCAGCCATATCCACCAGCTTTAAACCAGAGGAGGTTGCAAGAGCAGCTTAGCCAACAAGAGTTCATCGACACCTCTCCCCTGATTATACACCTATAGGTCTGGCAGGTCTTGTAACCCTTCTGCATCCCATGGTGTACAGCTAGTTCAGATAATTCTACTCGAGGCTCTCTTGCTGAATAGAGCTATCTTAACTGAGGGCAGCACGGAGAACTAGCCAACAGGATAAAGCATCGCTCTCTAAAACTCACTATTAAACCAGAGCATTGCCATTTCAGACTAAGTGCTTGGTACCAAAACCTGAGGTTTATTGTTGGGCTTTTTAAGTATCTGATATAAAACTTGGCTTTGGCTGCCATTCTTTAACAAAGATACACAATCAGCTAACAATGAAACTGGACATTTCCAAACTTCACAAAAAGAGGCATAAGGCAACCAATAAGCAGAAGTGCTTCAGTCTGGGACAAAATTCAGAACCCTGACCATCTGTCTGCCGCCACAGCTGGGACAATCATGCAGGCTGACATAAAAACTAAAAGGAAACTCCACTCCTGCTAGCAGACTAAGAACAAAACGTTTCCTAAAACCATTACAGCTCACAGCCTTTGTGCAAGATAGAAAAACTGCAGGTAGCATTTGCAGTATTTTTGAGATTATTCACCATCCAGCAAAAGATCCAGAGAAACTATATAATCACAGGGAAGAAAAACATTTGACCAAGTTGAGAGTCTGTTTTTGATTTTATCTAGAAATTATGCCCTTGGCCATCATTTGAATCAGGTTGGGATTTTTGGAGTTTTTTTTTTTTTAGATTCTTCCTGTCTTCCCACAATTACATTCCTTTTAATAAGCTTTCCCTTGACATAAAGCAAGTATACCCTGTCTCACTGTCTCTGCTAAAAAGGAAACTCCAACTAAATAAAGAGGAAAAAACTCAACAAGGACATCAAAATATGGAAGTGATATAAAATTTTACAGCCATTAGATAAACAGTCACTATGTGCTGCTGATTTATTTCGTCTTTCCCAAATCGATTTGCAAATGATCATAAACATGAACTCACATCTGGCATTAATAGTTTCATAGATCCACATCAGACATTTGGAAAAAAGTCTGAAGTCTGTTATGCCAATGCATTCACAACAACAAAACACACTCAGCGATAAAGCTGAATACTGAACCACTACAGAACACAAAAATCTAAGCAGGTAGGTGGATTGTTTTCCACACTGACATATAAAAAAAGCTTACAATTGAAATTTAATATTTTCTTTCCTTTTAAACTAACTATGAATGAGCTTTAAGATCGCTGAGCCTTTTTGCATTTATTAGAACCCTTAGCCAGGTGGCTGTAAGGCCTGATTTACTTTCCCAGTCTCCTACTTTCAGAGAGCAGAAGGCAGGATGGGTTGTCCCCAGCTTTATGTATTATTTATTGTTGTCATCCATGTTGAAGAAGGGTGTTCTGGCCCCGGCTGGGATCAGTCACTGTGCTCAGCTTTGCACACTCATAGGACAAACTGGACCTGCTCCTCGGGGTTCTTCCTCCCTCTAAACACGCGACATGCCAAGTACACAGGATGGGGCAGTGAAAAGTAAAGGTTTTCTCTGACAGAGAAAATACAACTTCTTTTGGAGAATCTGACTAGAAAATAAGTTATTTCAGGACAAGCAGCAATCTTTTATGTCCAAGGAAAGGAATTCCTGAATTGTATTTTTAAATATTTTGGACTATACATAAGAGAAAATACAGTGTACTTGTGGTTGCACAGGGAGAAAAAAAGTTACTTCCTTGTTCCTTAGCAGCTTAAAAACTGGCAATTAGCAAATTGGTATGCAAATGTGATCAAACTTGACAGGCAGAGCTACAATACAGTAATAACACCAATGGAAAAATACAAAAAGCAAGAAGAACAATAATATTTACAGACAGCAGAAACAGCAGGTAAATATTTTTATACAGTGTAAACTGTGTATATCTTAAGTGTTTTCAGTGTTACTCTCAGTGCAACTATTTGCATTAAGCAGAATGTAATGGGTCTTGGAAAAACGCATTGTGCAAACAAGAAATTTGCTACCCACTACAAAAAGGTTAAATATGGAAGTTGTAAGACAACAGACTGTCAGACAGAAGTGTGTTGAGTCAGTGAGATGGTACTCCTCAGTGCACTCGGAGGCAGTTTTAGCTTGCCCTTTAGCAAAAGTTTGTATATATCAACACTTTATGATGTTATGGTCACTTCCAAAAGCACTAAATCAAGGTCTGGGTGCTGTTATCCCCAGCACATTGCTAACACAGCACAGAGCTCATCTCCAGCCAAACGGCACAAGCAAACAGATGGGCCGAGGGGGAAGATTCTGCAGAAAAGCAAATCAAGAAGGAACAGTTTGGTGCTCACTTACAGACAGCAAAGCTTGTGGCTTAGTTTATTGTCTTTTTAAATTGTTGGCCTTAGAAGTAAGAAAGGGAGAGGAAAGAAGGGAACTAGCAGAGATCCTTCCTGGCTGGCATGCAGAGTTTGGTGGGTAACTTGCCCAAAGTGGGCCTTAAAAAAAAAAAGAAAGCAAGCAGTGGAAAACATCTCACGGTCAGTGTAAGCAGGTGGTCTCTGAAAGTCATGCCGACATCTTTGACTTACTGGGCACTTTCCACAGGGCTCACTTTTCCATACTGGCACTGCATTTTGCCACTGTTCTGTGGGGCTTCAGTCAAGCAACGCAGGAAGCTGTACAGAGAGCAGAGCTGATGGGATCACATCACAGAGTTGGCTAAAATAGTTAACATGACACTTCATGAACACAGGGATGCCCTAAACAAGAGGTTTACTGCCATATGACTTTTTGGGGCAAGACAAATTGTGCCCTGTCATCACCTAAGCAGTCTTGGAAAAGTCTCACTCTGCACTTGAGAGAAAAAGCTGCTGAAAATAGGGTCATTTGATTACCTGCCACAATACTTTCTCCGAGCTCTTCCAAAAATTCGGTCCTAGGGAAGAATGAAACTAGAATAGGCAGTGAAATATCACAGCAACATGTTTCCCTTAGTAACTATTACAACAGCAAAAAAAACATTGCCTGAGTAACTGGAGCATTGAATCCACATTCAGATAGCATAACAGGCTTATCTTGAGAAAATACTCCTTTCCTTTAGGTAGTTTTTGTTGTTGTTTCATTTTTTAAAGAGCAGGCAAAAATTTGATGGAAAACAAGCCTTGATACTAAAATATTTTGATTTCCTTTTTATTTGCTGTTGAAGTAGAAGAGGATTTAGTTCAGCGGTTTTTTACAAGGCTATGACCAGACACAATTGGTATTATATGTTTCTATAGGCAATGTGACACAAAAGCTTTGCTGCTGACTCAGTAATGTTATCCGTGAGCATGCTAATAAAAGCATGAGCATGTATGCACACACACAGAGGCACCTAAAAACAACAAAGCAATTCTCTGGGAGTAGCAATTCAAGTCAGTCAATCTCCTTTGACCTTATGCCTCATTAGAAGAAAGGTTCTTCTGTGCCTGAAACTAGGATTTGATATTAGCTTTCAATTACCTAGTGTACATTTTAAACATTTCCCCAATTACCTTTGCCACCTCTCTCCCATTACATTCCCACAATCGATATACGGGCTGTAGTCCCTTCCCAACTTCCAGTGGAATATAAAAAGCAATCTAGGTAATAACACCAGCCTGCCTGTAATCCTAGGCAAAGGGGACGTTTTTTCTTACCCTCTAATATAATGTCAGCCCCTTCCCAAGATGAGCTTTCTTTGGTTACTGGATTTCACTTCGGCTCACTAATGATTGTTATCTCCTCTAGCAATAAATAGAAAGACTCCGGCTTGATTCTGCAAGGATATTTATTACCCAGGGTGCCCTTTGATCCTGTTTAGTCTAATTGAGCCTGGCACACAGCTCCAGGTTGCTAATGTATTTCCACCATAAACTATATTTGCAGACAGATGGAAGTTACATGATTGCCTCCTTTCACTGCTATTAGTGAAGCAGTCGGCTCCTTACTTTTACTTACAATTTAATTACGAGGCATATGGAAATGTCGAGAGCACTGAAGCCAAGGCCCTCGCACAGATTTCAGTGCTCACTCTTTTGCCTTCAAGGCCCCCCCCCCACACCTTTTCAAAGGCTCAAAATAACCCCTAAACCAGAGCTTCTTCAGCAGCATTCACAAGGAGACACCCTTTGCAAGCCATGCTGGAGTGGGCAGCTGCCTCGGGGAAGCTGCTCATGGTTTGTGTGAATTCAGCATGGTGGAAGAAGCAGCAAAACATCTGCATTTCCACTACTACAGGGCAAGGAAGAGAGGCTTTTCTGACAACAGCTGATCCCCACTCAAGGTGATCACTAGCACTGCCTTGCTAAGACCAGCAGCTCAGACAGACATGCCCCAGCTGTCATTAGACTAGTTAGCTTGGGCAACGATCTTAGCATAGCTGGAGGTACTTAGACCTCATCAGCTAATCGCCTGAGCATTTATTCAACAGCAGCTCTCTCAAATGTCAGGGACCTAGTAAAAATTGAGATGCTTCAACTCCTGCCTGTTTTTAAATATCAAGATGCCATTAGCTGTGCTCATTGCCCTCTAGGAAGTAAATGGACAGAACAATGGCAATTCCTGGGCTCTTTGCATCTATCTTTCATCCCCCTCCTCTCCAGATGCCCACAGGGAAAAAGACACTGCTCTCCAGGGCCCCCATTCTCTAAAGCAGGCAGGCACATTATATTTCTCTTTGTGCTTTTCACCCCAAAGCAAGCTGCGTATTAGCTATGGCCAAGATACAAATAGCTTCTGGCTGGTTTAGGTGCTCCTAGTGCACTGAAAATGTGAGTCTCAAAGACCTACTTTCCTGGTAGTGACGACATCTTCCACTGATCTTACAGAAAAGACCCAGAATAGAATGACACGGCCCCGATCTGAGGGCTCAGGGTACAGCTCTGACAGATAGCAGCAGCCCTTGCTAAAGGGAGTCCATTAAAATAAGCTGCATTGCAGCTCAGCCTTTCCTGCTGTCTCATTATCTGAAGTTCCCTTATTTTATTTTACTGTTTTCAAATTGAAACCACAATAAAACAAACCTGAGAGTGGAAACAAACCAAAAGGTAGTGGGGGAGGGAGAAAGGGAGGGCGGAAATCTGAGATCCATCCCCACCCCCCCACACACCCCAAGACGACACCTGACAATTTCTGTTGCTGAGTAAGCGACAGTCGTATTCAGGTGGATAATTGAATCCCTGACAATTACACAGAAAAATCAGATCAAACCTACAATAAGATCACTGTAAAAATATAAAAAAATAAAAGAAACAGGCAATGAAAGCAAATACATTGTACAGTGTGGACTAAAGCAGTCTTGGCCTGACCTATCCTAAGACTGACTTGTATCCTCCTGCATGAAAGGACAGACATCAACCTTTTGGATATCAGTAGGAACACAGCTATCCGTTTCCTCCAGCTTGGAATCACTTCTGTGGTCCCATAGACCTTATGCACCTCACAGGGCCCTGCAGAAAGTATATTACACAAGAAAGAAGCTTCATCTTTAGCAGGTCAAGAAAGGTGCCTAAATACCTGGTGACACACACCACGCAATGTCTGGATGCTCTCATTCCGCTGTTTGCTCAGGACATGAGGAAGTTGTCACCTGCTGCCATGCCCCCTTCCCCCTTTCTCTGAAAGGATGAAAATCAGCAAGCTGGCACTCCATGTCCATACCAACAAACTGAAATTCTACCCTACAATCTTACTGTGAAATTCAAAAGGAAAACTGCCATTGTCTTTGACAAGCACAAACAGGACTTTTGTGTTCCCAACAGCATCACCATGTCTGTGTATCCTATTCTAAACACTGATCCCAACATGCTGGATTCTCGATAGCTGTGAGTCATCACTAACGTTTCCCCACTTTTGGATTTTTGTCTCCTTGCTTTTTTAATCTTTTTCTCTCCTTCAGAAAAATCTCTCTCTCCCTAGCTTGCATGCTTTCTCCTTTGCTTTCCTTACCCGCCGCCAATAGAAGCCTACACTTCTCTCTCCTCTTTCTCAATTTCCATTCTCTGTTTCACTGAGTTCAATTCAATTTAAACCAAATTGCTTTATTGGTGCCAGTGAAAGACAAGGATTGCAAAAGCCATTATAAACATGTACAATACACATTATGTAAAAAATATTTAAGGAAGGAATACTCCAGCAAATGGAATCAATATATTCCACATAAAGCATTACTAGGAACAGGAAAAAAAAAAAGCAGTGAAGTCAAACTCTTGTTAAGTGCACCGCAAGCCTACTCAAAATTCAGAGCTGATAACATGTTAGCACATAATCAGCAGCATTCCAGTTCCCGCTGCTGTGCTCGCCCTGGCTCCTGTGCCCTGACTCTAGCAGCAGCCTTCCACAAATCAATGCTTCCTTGCTATTTCAAGGATTCTGTGCTGAGAACTAGAGCTGTTTCCTTTGGATCTCTTCGCACTGCTGCTGATAAAACTATAGATCTTCATCTCTGTCACTTCTGAATCACATTTCAGAGATGTAGCAGGCAGGCACTGAGTGTGGGGAGAAGGTATTTACATAGCAATTTTAGACCCAAAGAGGGAATAAGTCTATGGCCATTTTTAGAAGGCAGCCTTGTATCAGATCTGCCTCTAAACATGTTGCCTTGTTTGTCTTTGAGTCTTCTCTGTAAAAAATTATTAGATGCCTAGGGATATTGGTGGCGAGGAAGACTCGGACATAGAAAAGCAAGCAGATCCCTAATTACAGTCCAGGAGCTGTGCAGTTCCACCCTCCCTGAAGGAGTCATGAGTATTTCCGCCACCCCCCCAAAACTCATTTTAGCAAAACGCTTCTTTTTACCTTATCATCACACAGCCAGCTAGCAAACCTTTGCCTGGTGCACTTCAGAGAGTCACTTTGAAGCAAAGAGTATGCTGTGTGAAATGTGGCACCTCTCAGCAAACCCAGCAACCAAGGATGATGTTTCAAAAGCTAAAAGCATCCGAAGTCAATGTAAATGGACAGAGATTTTCAGAAGCTATAAACAATCTGGAGGCCAGCTTAGTCAAGGCAGGGCACGATGGCTTCTCTGGACTGGACCTAAGGGGGACAGAGCCAGCTACCCTCACTGCTGGGGATTTCTACTTCTTCCTAATCTTTTCCTTCCCTAATCCACTTTTCCCGTTTCTTCACACTTGTGTACTCCAAGCAGCAAAGCACATCGCAGTGCTAATGGTCCTTCTTGCTCCATCTGCCCCCCAGGCCGGAGCCAGTCTTGCTTTGCGACACAAGGCAGTTCATTGTTTTCGCTTCTCCCTTGCCACTGTTGTTGGATTAGCGGCTCATTTTTCTGACAACTCCTGGATGCCCCAAGAATCCCAATACAGACAAAATACTCTCGCCTCTCTCAGAAGAAATTAAGTTTTCTCTGAGGAAGCAATCAGTCAGCGTGTCCCACTTACTGCAGAGATTAAGAGGCCTCTGCTAATAGTCTGCTTTCTAGAAGAGAACATGGCAGTGCTGCCTCCCTGCCGCAGCACTGCCTTGCTCAGCCTAACAGCACTTCTGGGGCTGCCTGCAAATTGCACAGCTTCTAACAGCATCTTCATTTCCAGATCGTGCAAAACACACGAGCACCTGGCTTTCCTTCCTCTCCTCCTTCCCCTGTATACCCTTTCTCAAATAGTTTTGGGAACAAGTGGTAATGCAAGTAAGCAGATGATGTTGGAAACAAATGGGAAGTTACCCTCTTCGCACTTCCCTTTGTACCCATTTTCTCACTTTAATCAAGCCAGACGAGAGTGGATTTTAGGAGGATGTGCCCAAGAGTTCGAGACACCAGTTAAGCGTGTAGATGGACCCTTTAAGCTCCAAGCTGTGGATCTGAGTCCAGCTCATTTAATTCATCTGGGTATTCACACTCAACTCATCACCACAGTAGTTTACTAGTTATACTCTGAATGGCCAATGATCCAGAAACATTTTGGATTCTCATCCAAAAACAAGCAGGAGATTTGGATTTAAAGGACACATAGCACTATCTTACATGGGGAAGCCTTCACAGAATGACAAGAAAATAGGAGGAAAAGTTTTGCCAAGTCTTGTGGATGATGCCCATGAAAGAGAGAACAAAACCTTTCTATAGGACAAGTCTCTCTCCCTTTGGTATTCTTTGGAGTACAGCAGTGCAACAGAGTGGGCCATTTAAGTCCAGATGCATTCAGATACAGCCCTAATAAACATCTTTTATTAGTTGATTATAAGCTGATAAACTGGATTTCCTGGCTTTGTCCGTCTGCTAACTGAAGTGAGAAAATGCTTGCTCCCCTCCCTTCCCGTTCACAGTTTGCTACGCATGCTATTTACTCAGGGGCTGGAAACAAAGCTGCAACAAGCAGCCATTCATACAGCAAATCTATCAAGCAACCTGCTCACAAAAACCAGCCCAAGCTCTGACCCGGCACTGGCCATCTCCTGGAAAGCACTACAACTTCTAATCTCTAATTCCGCAACTGAGACACTCGGTTTTGGCCCTTAACTGTGTCACCTTTTGTTTCTCTTGGGCTACAGACACCATCCCCCCTCCCCGTGATGTTCCTATCCAGCATGTGCCCTACTACGTCTGCAGTAGCATTTTGGGGGTTCAAGGTAACAATAATGGAAGCCAACAGCAGAGTAGCTGCACTTCTGCAATTCAAAGCTAATGAGAAGATGGGTAAGCATTGCTGATAAGTGTTCCATTTTAAGCTGGAAAACAAGACCCGAACAGGGTACTAAGGGTACTACTCAGTTCCACAGTGCAACTAAAAGCAAGCCAGGAGAGCTGAAGGGGGGGAAAAGCCACTTCCCCAGCAACCTTTTCCTCATCCCGGGATTTAGATGGGATGAGGAAGACACAAGAAAGATGGATGTTAGTCAAAAATACCTAAAAGGACCCCAGTAGTAACTGGGGTGTCCAAAAGCCCCTAATACAGTTTTAAGTTTATATCATCCTTAAAACATCCCAGATATTTCCATCAGAAACTCCATGACCTGGGAACGAAACTCCAATTCCTGTGAGTATCAGGAGTGTCTTTTGAGCTTGCATTCCTTTGTGAGTGCCTTGAGTCCCAGCAAAGTTACAGCCTCTGGTTCACGAAGAGCCACCTGCCTGTGTAGAATCCCAACCAGAAATGATGCAGATGTACCACAAGAATGGGAAGAACACCAAGGACTCTCAGATTTAGAGATTATTGGCCAAACTCCATCCCAGGCATATCCTTGCAATTTGTTTCCCAGCCAGACCTCCAAGTTTTATTATAAATTACTCCTTGCCAAATGCAACCTGGTACTTACAGATGCAGTAAATTCAGGACAGAATTCTCTCCTTTGGGGAAATGAACACCACAAACTATAAGATTTTTTCAGATCTAGAGTGGACTAATCATTATTAATAAGGACAGTTATCTCCTCCTCTGGCTTTTGTGGCCTTAACAGCAGATAAAATGCCTGTAAAATAGTTTCCTATTCATTACGTACTGATTGCTTTCTTCCAAAACAAGCTGTTTCTCAGAGCTATCACTGTGTGGGACTCATGAACCAGAAGGCTTTGGTCATTGACAAATCTGGTAGACCCCGCACTGCCTAGAATGAAGGTTTGTAATGTAGCTTTTGTCTGCACTTTTCTATAGCTCTATTTATTTCTTACTGTTCTCCCCCTAAAAGCCTCCAAACAAAAATGAATTTCATAGCATAATGCAAACAAAGCATGCCCTAGAAAGGCCTCAAATGAAATTATGGATGATGCTTTTAGTTTAAACAGCATCTTCATGGCTGCTTTTAACAGACTGATTTCTCAGCAACTGGCTGGGTACCTACAGAAGACTGCTGTGAAAGGAAGAGTGGTCACAGTCCCAACTGCCCCAGCACTGGGACCCTCTTCATTAGTCTAAACTATCCCAAGATTAACTGTCTACTCCCCCCAAGAAATCCTCATGCCTTACCCTCAGAGACAACAGTCACCTGCACCAGTTAGTCTGTGAGATGAGGGCAGAGACCATCCTATTGCTCAGTTGCTCATTGAGGTTCAGACGGATCCACCAGGGACCCAGCACGTGGCTGCCAGAGCACCCCTCCTGGGGGAGCGAGAGCACAGCTGGGTGGGCAGCTGCCCGCCTTCAGTCCACCACAGCCCTCAACAGTTATGAGAGAGGAAGGGAGAGCAGCAAGTCACATAGCACACTAAAAGAGGAAGAGTCCAGCATTTCAACAGCCTCCTTGGATGGAAGAGGAATGCATAGTTCATTGGTTAGGCAGTTCTTCTGTGTTCCGATTAAGGGATGGAGAATCCATTTTTACAAGGAGTCATACAGAAAAGATAAGGGGTAATGGGTACAAGTTACTCCAGTGAGATTCCAATTAGACACAAGAGGAAAAATTTTCACAATAAGAACAATCAGCCATTGGAATAATCTCCCCATGGAAGCAGTGGATTCCCCATCATTGGACACTTAAGATTTAGCTGGACAGGGTGCTGGGCCTTCTTGTCTAAACGGTGCTTTTGCCAAGAAAGGGTGGACCAGATGATCCTTGAGTTCTCTTCCAACCTGGGATTCTGTGATTCTATGATTGTAGAAGCAGATACTTCACAATATGAATGCTGAACAGGCCACTGTGCCCTGTAGGTAAGTCCGTTCAGACAGACATGTAAATTATAGCCCTGCTTGCTCCTTGCTTTGTCCTCAAATGGGCTAAGGAGCACTCAGCAGTTGTTCTGATACCCATCTGACACATCGCAGTAAAATGAAGCTGTTGAGAAAGGGATCACTGAAGCAAAGTATCTGTGAGGAGGAAAACAGAGGTGGGTTGTAGCTAGGAAGACAACCATGCTTGAATTTGAAGATCCACACTTTCCCTTTAATCAGAACATCAGAGAAAATTGTTCTGTGCCTGTAGGGACTGGGATTTAGAGGGCAGCTGAAACAATCCAACCACTTCATTACTGCTCCCATATAATTGCACTAAGATCCTTTCCCTTCCAGTGTTTACAGACTGGGATATTGAGGAGAGAATAAAAATACCGACCCTGGAAAGAGAAACAGCAGATACAGACAAATGCCTGTATTTGCTCTTCCTCCACTTATTGCTGTTAATGACTCCATAACCCAGGAACCCAGCTCAACAAGGTAGGGACAGTTTCTCCACAAGAAAGCATGTCTGAAGGAGAGGCACACCTTGCCGATGTGTTGGGCAGTCATAC
The DNA here is from genome assembly GCA_013398915.1 of Dromas ardeola. Lineage (NCBI taxonomy): Eukaryota > Metazoa > Chordata > Aves > Charadriiformes > Dromadidae > Dromas > Dromas ardeola. The sequence continues at coordinate 264,657 of VYZM01017361.1, read as the reverse complement.
ATACAGAAAGGTCACCTGAGGACTGCCATCAAGAGGACACTGGGGACCACAGGCTCACCGGGCTGCAGGCACGGCTGAATACAGTCGTGATGCCTGTGTGCTACATGGCAAATCTCAGCATGCTTTGTGTGTATCGTCCAAGGCAGAATGAGTGTCAACACAGGCAGGTTGAAATACAGCAGGAGAACAGGGTGAGTGATGCTCTTACACCATTCCTTTTCTGAATAGGAGGTAGGATACTTGCACAGAGCAGGGTGCAGCAGCAGAACAGGTTACCGCGCTAAAGTGCAAAAAGCTGGCAAGGTGCCTGTTACTAGCTTTCAGAAAAACCTGTTCCTTTCTACTTGTGAGTCTTCTGCTGTCTGAAATAACTGCCCCATTCTCTCATGCAACTGCTTACTAGGACCTGCTTGCATTATTTGCTGGTTTGTGGCCCCAGCAGAGCAGGATCTTTCATTCTATATATAAAGCAGGTACTAGGTGTCTCCTTCCCTCCCACCAGCCCCCGAGGCAGGTAGCTCCCAGGCTCGCAGCACGAGGTACCCACAAATTTTCAAGCACAGTCTGACAAAAGCTCTTAAATAAAAGGTCAAAGTAGCAAGTTTCCATAACTCCAGTGTAGAGACAGCTACATATCATACCCTTAATGCCATGATCTGAGATTTGTTTACTGTCTGGCCAGAGACAAGCAGAACAACTGGTAGCAACACACACACACTGGTGCTCCAGCACAGAGCCCTGTAATTTACCAGCTATATTCGTCCCTTCTTCCAGCAGGGAGACCAGAAACAAAGGTAATAGCTCCAGAGAGCGTGCTGTGAGCTAGTAGGAATTTGTAAGAAAATAGACTAAATGACTTAAAGGTGTTTCCCCCCTTCTCACTTCACCTACACCATGATCTTCCATCAAGCCCCTCCACTACTGAAAGCAGAAGATGGAGGTAATGTGACTCCCAGGAGACAGGTCAGTGATAGGTAATAGTTCTGTGATGCAGGATTTCTACATCTCAAGTCCCACATATGATCTGTAACTTCTGCAAAGCTACCCAATTCTAAGAACCACACTAGAAAACAAGTCTCACAGAAGGCGATTTTAAGTATCTTGTTGAAATCTACAGGAAAAAATTTCCTTCCGAAAAGAAAATATAGGATAGTGTCTATACAGTAACTAAAACAGGAAGAAATAGTAGGTCTGCTGCATTCATAAAGAGAATTTGTTCAGAATACTTCCACTAAAGCAGCCAATCTTGTTTCTAACTCCTCACTAGAGGTGTACTTTAAGACAAAGCTCCGATTCTAGAAAACAAGAAAAAGATATGCCTGCTGATGTTATCAGCTGCCTTTCATTTGTACATCATTTTTCATTTAGCTAGTTTAGAACACCTGGCACCCCACTAACTAACTGAAGATCATTTTGAATCCTAAACATTATGAACGGCATTGTGTTTATCACCTCTTTCTCTCCCTGTCCCTTTAAATCTCTGGACCATTTAATTAGCAGACCTACAGTAAGAATCATTTACTTAAAGGCACTGGAGCATACAATTCCTGTTGAAATCGGGTAACTGCAATATCTTTGCATACCTGGCCTCAAACTTTATGTTTCAGAGACAGAAAATGGAGAAGTTCTCTACCAAGGAAATTGCTGTAACACCAAAGAACCCCAAACAGAGACTAGGTCCTTGCTATCCAAACAAATAACCTAAGACTAAGCAACAAAATGAGGCAATTAGAGATAATGACCCAGCATTTATCCTTTTCACTGAAGCTCATTGAAACGAGCAGCATTTTGTTGAAGGTATATTTAGCCTGGGGGAAGAAGCTGGGGGGGGCGCGGCGCAGAGCAGGAAAGGGATGGGACAGTCATTTCCCAATTATCTTTCCTCTTCAGTACTCAAACGAGTTCTTTGGTGGAGACGCAGGTAATAAAGAATAGAGGCGATAGTGAAGGAAAAGCAGTGAATGAAAGCATTATTTATCCATCTTGTTCTAAGTCTGGATTCTTGGTCTCTCAAGATGCTTTTACGGTTTTCAGGTTCCAGCTCAGATCAGATCCTACCACAATAGGCAAGGGAAGAGACAAACTGCCCCTAAACAAAAAGCAAAATGATTGCCACAAAAGCAGAGGAAAACCAAGTCTCCTGCCCTGGCCATACAAGTGCTCATCTGGGGACTAGCCTCTCCCAAGACCTGTGTGTTAAGAGATACTGGTGTGCTCGGCCACCCTATTGAGTCAGGGACCAGTTCAAGATTAAACATAGCAAGAGGCGGCCACTAAGAATAATGACAAATATCAAGCCTTTCTGTAAACTCAGTGAACTAAATGGCATTACACAGAGGTGCTTTTAGTTCATGGATCCATAAGGTTTTCTTCTGTTCCAAATTTATACTTACCAGTGTAACCCGTAGCAATCTGGAGGGAATAAGGCTTCTCAGGGATATTTTGCAACTTCTACTTAAGCTCAGTCTGTCTTTATATTCACTGTCATCTAAACTGTGAATATATTATATTTTTTTACCCAACTTTCCAATTTTATCATCTACCGTCAGTGTGTCATTTATGTGCAATACTGCCAAGATGGGAGCCTGGGACTTTTATTTATTTATTTCTTATTCAGGAACTTCACCTTAATGTGTTATAATACAAAACATAACAGCCATTACTGGGCTGGATAAGAAAGTTAATATTTCATTTTCTGTGTTTTATGTCCTGATGGCTTCCTACTAACATCAGAGGTAATTCTCACATATTTCACTGGGAAATGTAATGGGGTGGAAAGACATTCCCTAGCTCTGCAATCACTATTCTAGCTGAGACACAGATGGAATAGGGACTTGCAGAAATACATTGGTGGTGTCTATTCTGGACCGACTGTCAGCAATTTATATAAGATACTAATACGTTTGTCAGGGAGACATCAGATATTTTCTCTTTTGTTTGTTCACAACACAAGTGAGAGAAAAGGAATAGATGCATTTACTGAGCTACAATCTTTAAGTTAGTGGCGTGGAAAATTGCATTGATACTTCCTGAGTAAAATGATCAACTTTATTGAACAGTAGCAAAAGCTGAACATTTGCATGAGGCTTATAAAAAGAAATTTTCGTCTTCTTTCTATGACGAGTAAAACAGGAAGTAGAGCGATTTATCTGGATGTTCTCCAAGGCATTAGAACTTAATTGGAGACCAATTTATTTTGGGGGCAGAGGAAAACGTATTGATCAAGGGCTACATAGAAATAAGAGATGTAAAATTGGAGACAAATTGAGCTGAACATGCTTTGAAGAAGGGAATTTGACGGTTTAAAAGTCTGGAGTATGTAGTATGGTCCTTTCAGCTCTAAGTTGCCAGATCAAATCTAACTCACATTGACCAGGAAATGCAAGACTATACTAGGTGTGAACAATTCAAGTGACTTTGACGATCTCAATTCTTTTTGTGTACAGGTAGTTTCCCTATAGCCAACAACATCAATAGTACACGCAATTTCAAATTCATCAAGAAAAATAAATAGAGTCTAGAAAATTAATCAGATAATGTGGTCCCACAAAGACAGACCAGCTAAACAGTCTAGAAGCAGCTGAAGAACTTTTATTACCAATATAATTTCTTCACTACAAGCAGAAAAAGATCTCATCCTCCCATCACAAACAATCTCGCCCTTTTAAGTAAAGTCCTAATAGGTTCCTTCCAGACAGCAGTGAAACCTATTGCTTGTTGTTCTGCACACGGAGAATTCATGTGCATTTATTACATGTTATCTAGTTGGGTTTGCACAGACTTCTGCCCTGTTCAACCTTCTCCATTAATGCAGAAGATTAAAGCTTAAAGAGTTATTTATTTACAAACAACCCTCCCTATAAGCTTTTGGCCCTGTTGTCTTGATTGATTAAAATCTTAACACTGGCAGATCTCCTTTGCCCTTAATTTTTAGATTTCATAAGACAATTCCTGAATCACTACAGAAGAACACTTTCTCCTCCCATGCAGGCCCACGGGGTTCTCACTCATGTAATCCTGTCTCAAAGTCATGTGGCCTTGCCAATGCCTGAACCCAAAAGTTCCCCTTCCTTCTGCAATCTTCACAGGCTCAAAGAGATTTCTTTTGTGAATGCGCGTATGTAAGCCTATCCACACTTCAAAAAGTCTTGCTGTTGGGCATCTGAAGTTTGTCAGACTGATTTCCAGAAGCCCTGGGACCATATGAACCTCACATTCCCTGTTAGATCTCATCTGTCTGGAACATTGTGGACAGAGATAAGTCCTCTTTAAATAAAGAAAAAAGTAAAAGCGCATAGAAAGCCACAGCACCCCCAGGACTTTCATTGTGATTCAAAGGAAGAGCTCCCTGCAATGGCTGTCAGCAGCGTGGCTGGCATTCTGAGCAAGCCTCTAACACCAGTAAAAAGGAAGCTCAGCCAAAGCCAGGGGGTGACATAAATAATCCAGTGGTCACAACTTGCACCAATCAGCTGAAGTCTGTGTTTCCCAGCTCCCTTCCTCAGATCAGAAGCAGCTACATCACACACTCCAACATGAAAGCTGGTGCTAGGGTCCTTCTTTTGAGCTTGAAAGACTTTGTCCCATTTCCCACTCCTGCCCTCCTCTCTACCCCTGCTACTCACTTGCACTCTAAGCCCCCCCCTTGCTCATTGATTTAATTATTCACAAAGTAGAGCTCTAGTACTCTAGTTAATCTCTTGCATTCTTTTCTTCGCACTTAAGCTGAGTGACAAAGCCACAGCGATGCAGTGCAATGTCGATTAAAGTATTGATTAGCCTACAGCATTTGCCATCTCAAACTGGAACGGTCAATGCTAGCCAGTCCCCCCTAGACACCACAGAGTCCAAGCTGCAGAGATGCTTTGGTCTGCTTGACAGTGTTGCTCTACCTGCAAAGACAGAGGCACAACTCCACGCTCGGTGCTAGGGCACGGGCTGCAAGGAGGGTTTTAATGCTTGCAGAGACTCTCACAGCCTGGTCCTGATGGTGCCAGCCCTCTTCGTTCCTTTCAAAATGCAGCACTTGCTGAAAGATGTGCTTCAACAGCCTGTAACCCCTTCCTCATGCCCTGAGCCCTCACAGCAGCTGCCTCCTGGCCAACAGCCCTTCAGCCAGTGCTGAGCAAAGGAATAAAGTCTCCTCAGCACATTCACGCCTTGTTTTTTTCCTGGGCCTGCCTGCTTGGGGTACTCCGTCAGAGACGAGCTGACAAATACGCGCTGTCTGCAGTGACGCTGAAGGCTCAAAGTAGCATCAGGGTCTGACACAGAGCACCCACTCTATGTTTGCAGGGGGGCAGCTATTGAGGAGGTTAGTGAAGTAAAGAAATCCTCAGGCTCAAAATTCTGCTTTGGGAATTGGGATTAATGGCAAGTATTCACCAAATGCACACAAGAGGATAAGCCAGGTAACCTTGCCCTGCACCATCTCCCCATTGCATGGCCAGGCACATACCTAGGCTATGCCAGGACCTGGGGTGCTCTCTGTGCAAGTCAGCACGAACAGACTTGCGCAAAGCAGCAAGAGAAAGAAGAGGCCTGTCTCTTTCAGCACCTCAGTCTCTTTGCAAATTCAGATTTTGATTCAGACCCTGTAAGGAGGGGGCATAACATGATCAAGTTTGGGCAGAACTTTCCCTGAAGATTTAAAGAGGTATGCAAGAAAGGAAAGTGAGGGAGGGATGCACTCAGCCACCAGCTATGTTCTCAAACAGTCCTGTGACCAAATAAAGCTAACAAGATTAACTTGCAGCAGGAACTGCTTAGCTCCACTAGTGAGAGGCTGAGCTGGGCAGCTGTACACATCAAACCTCTCCCTTTTCCTCCATCACCAGTGACCCCTATACTCCCTCCTCCCCGCTCTACAGCAGCCTTTTAAAGACACATATGGCTGTGACTAATGAAGCCACTGTTTTCACATTCATTAAAGTGTGTTTGATCTATCAGCCCTGGAATCCACAGCCTTAGCACTTGCTGCCTGTGATGTCTGACACGAGGAAGGGATCGGGCCCTGAAGCTAGCAAGGGTTGGGAGAAGCTGCAGAGGGAGGGACACTGCATTGTAAAATTAGAGGGCAGCAACTTATGATCGTAATTTAGCTTAAAGCAGCAGGAGGAAGAATTTCTCAGGCAGCTATTTTTGACACCAAGGATGCTATAATCTCTTGCCCTTCTGTGCTGCCTTTGTGCCTGTTCTGTTCTCTAAGGAGAATTTAAAGGTGAGCTATAAAACAGGGAGAAAGGAAGGGGAAAAAGGAGAAAAAGAGACATGGTTTCAGATCCCAAGTTAGTATCCAGAAGTGTGTGTTGGCCTAAAAAACTCCAGTAAGTACCAGTGATGAGGACAGGCTGAGACCCTGCTTCCCTGGGGAATGGCCTGTGTTTTCAGTTTGCTAAGGTGCCAGTGAATACTTTTGGGACAGTATCTCAGGAGGCACTTGTTGAGCATCTTGGATTTGCATGTAGAGGGCAGCAAAGGGGTTAAGGCCATAATATCTCCAGCTTCAAGGAGCTGATTCTAGTGTTATGCTGCCCTGAAAAGCTACGAGTCTCAGCAGCCTTCCTGATCCTCAGGGGCCCCGAATCCAGAGCCGAGAGCCTGTGTCTAACCCACATCCCCAAACATTTTGGTCAGTACAATGAGGTGTGCTCAATATCAGAAGGCAGGAGAACCCAGAAGTCCTGGCTTCCACTTTCAGGTTACCCTCAGCCTACTTTTTATAGTTGACTAAAAGAAATACCTCCATTTTGTCAGACAAAAGAGCATGAGCTTCTTTCCCAATATTTGCTGCTAATCCACAGCACAAACATACGTTCCCATAGAACCTGACCCTGAGGGATAATGAACGATTGCTACACCCATTGACTCCAAATAAGAGGCAGAGGTTCATGGTACCCTCCTTCCAGAGATGCTCCCTTCATTATCTGACAGCATAACTGTTTACTTTTGGACTCAACACTAAGTGAGGGTTTCCTCAGAAAGACCAGCAGGGCTGAACACGAAGCATGTTCAGCTTCACTTAGCAGCTTTCAAACCTGGAACCACAGGGCTCTTAGGAGAGGTATCATGAGATATCAGCTTTCAGATGATACCACAGGAGACAAGAACACAAGAACCTGCAGAGGCTTCTACGTGGCAAATCCCCTCTTTTGCCAGATACTGCCTGTATTCTTGTCTTCAAAGTGATTTCAATACACTATATTAAAAAATTGTCATCAAATAAAGGAAAACTCTCAAACCTAGGGGCACAGTGAATTCATAACATCAGTGACAATTTTTTATTTCTTCAGTTTCTCATCTCAGACTGTGTTGCCTACAGGGTTGAGATCAGGTCTCTGTGTGCGTATATATGTTTTCATCTAATCACTGCTGAAAAACGGCAAGGCTTTTCACACACTTTAATGAAACAACTCATTGTGTTGGCCAGCCACACACTATCTCTTTATCTCCCCTTGCTTTCAAGGGCAGGGAAGTCCACTGACATGGGCTACAGCCAGAATTCTGGAGTACCTTTTAGCCAGTCGCATGCTCTGCCTTTTCATCTGTGAAAGACTACTGATAACACCTTTATCCCAGGACAGGCTGCCTCCACCCCAAGGGCATCACAAGCCCTCAGAAAACCAAAACCCTGTGGGAAAAAGTCCGCTTTTGAGGCACAGCTAGAGAGCTTGAGAAACGCACACATGCTCCCAAGATGTAGCTGGATAGAGAAGCATCTATTTCAACATATACAGTGTGTACCTGTAATGGAGTATACCTGCAATGCTAGCCCTGTCAACTGACACCACAAAGTGAGAGCTCACTTTTAGACATTCTTCCCAGGTCTATTTGTGCTTCACCTCTCAGGACAGGACATAATCTCTGTGCTTCCCACGATATCTCAGTAGTTTTCTATAGCCTGACACCTGTTGAATTCTGCATTGGAGTTTGAAGACAGGAGACATGAGCTGAACGTGCTACAAAGTCAGAGCTGACTCCCATTTCAATTCTCCAGGAACACAAAAGTAAAATGTCTCATTTAATCATCCCATATTCTCCAAGGACTCCGCCTCTCTCACCACTGTCTGTAGAGGGTTCCTGTGCATGCAAACACACTTTCTGTAGGAAACTCACCTTCAGTAAAAGCACATGGGTAAACATATGCCAGAGCATGTCTCCTATCACAAAGACACAGACACATATGCACAGTGCACAGAGCCCCATTCGCATCATGAACAGCCTGGTTCAAAGCATCCTGAACAAGAGGGAAACCCCCTGGAGTCTCATGTCAAGTTTGTACAGACAGAATGACTTACTGTCTGCTGCAGCATCAAGATCCTTACCCCAGGAGACAATTCCACTACACAGAGCTTGGTGAATCCAAACACTTGGCCCTGCAGGGAGCTTTCTGGGCACAAAAAAAAACACCTTGAGTACCTAAGGCTCTTCTCTTTATCTTTCAGGAAGGAGTGGGAAGAGGGACAAACACACCTGCCAGAACAGAAACAAAGTGAAGAGCCTCAGTATTTGTATTGCTGTAGGACCTTCATTGCCTACCTGTAACTGAAGCCTGGCTGCACTGAATGGAGTAAGTGTCCAGATACAAAACACTTCAGAGCAGCTGTGTAACTAAGTAGACAGACAAACAAGGATAATTGCATTTGGTTTGTATATAGAAGGGGGTGACACAGACATCATACAGCAAGTTTTGTGGCAGGGATGGGATTTTTATCATCCCAGTGTAGCTCAAAGCATTAACTGAGGAGTGTTTTTATACTCCGCTCTAGTGGAGTTCTGGCCTTCGGAAAGACAGGGTAGAGGTGTAAGCTTTTAGGAAACAGGATTTCATGTCACGCATTGATAGAAGTCAGCAATTCCTCTCTGAAAATGCAAAGAAGAAACACTTAGATAACCAGACAACTATCTCACTACATTAGGTAATTCTTCAAGGGTACAGTGAAGTTCCCTCAAGCAGGCAGTCTTCAAGCCACTGTTCAAAACCAATTTCTTAAGCTTCAACTGTCTGAAAACAAGCACGGAGGAACAGCTGTGAAGCAGGAACAAATATAGGTATTCACATCACCTAGTCAGAGACACTACAGACTCACGGTTCCAGCCTCCCTCGGTGGCAGTCAGGGAAGAGAAGCTCTCTCCAAGGGTGATTTACAAAACCTGTCGGCTGAAGGAGGACCAGAAATAAGGGATAGAAAGCAAATAAGGGAGATTGGGAACTGACACTGGAGAGCTCGACAAGGGAAATGAAGGCCCTTGAGCCTGACAAGGCTGAGGCTAAATCCATAAACCCAGGCTCCCACCAAAGGATTTCCCGGCTGTGCGGCCCATGGGCTCGGGGCCCAGCAGGACACCAGTGACTGCGGCTGTGCTGCCCTGTTGGGGTTGCTCCCAGCCCTGCCTGGCCCCCCCGAGGAGCCAAGGCCCTGCAGGTCCTGGTGTCCCAGCTCTCCCAGCCGGCACCAGCGCGCCCAAGACAGGCAGCAAGGCTTCCCCTGCCATATGCCTCCACAGCCATGCCCAGAGCACTCGTACTAGCGCGTCAGTGCCACAACGGAGTTGACAGAGGAGCGTGGAGGTGTGGAAGGTGCAAGAGATTGTCACAGTCCCATCACTGCTGGCATAGCTGGGAAAAATAAACCTTGGTTCTTTCACTCCTAGCATTTTAAATTTAAGTCTGTCTTCTTGAGAGAACAGGCTGTGAAGCAAAGATTATTTTTTTTCCTTCCTCCTCCTTCATCCATTTCAAATGTCAAGCAAATTGAGGCCAGATCTGAAGGGCTAAAAAAACCAGGCCTCTTGCAGCTCCGGAGTGCTGACTTGCATCACATTGGATCTTAGCTCCTTGTTTTGTAAATAAGTCAAGGGCAGCTGGAATAATATACCTGTCAAACAACAGTGAGCTTCCAATTTCCCTTGACAGCATCAGCTCACATGTGCTGCCTGCCTTTTACAAGAGTCTGCCAGGAGGAATCAATCCTTTAAACATATGTTGATGTATAATCATGTACTCCGTTGCTTCGGGATGTTCTAGCCATTGACCGTGGACCTGAGAGAGGCTTCACCTCCAATCTTCATTTCTTATTTTGGCTGCAGGTTGGATCTGGTTGCAGCCCTCCAACTGTGAGATTTACTATAGGCAATGCAGGTGAAGCATGCAAGTGGGTCGCCCAGCACTTTGGTTTATGACCCTGTCTTCAGTTTATGACTTTGTCACACGCTAATCAGTTCAGCTAGAAGTCTTCATGCCAGGGATCTGTCTGCTAGACAAAATTTCTGATGAGGGAGTTGCTTTTAGGATAAATTTGCTGCTTCTGAGAAGGTAGGGTTTTTAGAGGATAAGCCACGTACCTTACCTATAGTAAGAAATGAACAATATTTTGGCTGAATTTTTGCAACGGTCTCCATCCTGATATGTAGAAAGATAGATAATTAAAGACTAAATAATTAAAGAATAAATATATGGCTCTGCAAATAGAAATTCATTAAAGTTCGCAGAGTACTCGGATATTTTGACAGCTGTGTCATGGGGAAGCTCTTGTGGAAATTCAGTATTGTAGTCAGTGCAGGCATTAGAGACTGCATCATAAATAATGCATACAAGCAGGCAGTTTGTGATGGGAGCAAAAAAAGTGCTTAATAGCCATGCTGTTACCACCATCAGTTCTTGCACATGGAGAGAGGCACAGGTCTTGCAGAGCAAATTGTAGGTGCTTAAAGATGTAAGATACAGGCATAAGCAGGAAGACCTCAAGTTATTTAAAGCAATCTCTGTTCTGATGTTCCCAGCCTCTTGGAGGTCTGGCTGTTGCCTCAGTGTTCTTCTCTCAGTAAAGTGACTATGATGTTATACAGAAGTGAGGATAATGTTATACAGCTTGTGTTTATTTGCTTCAACTGCTATCAAGGCTCTCAAAGCATGCTGTGAACTTTAATGAATTAGGCTGAACTCTATGCTCTGACAGGCGTAAAGGGATCCAGACATCCCATTCAGGGATGGAGAAACTGAAGCTCAGGGAAGTAAGTGTTTGCTCAAGGTCAAAAGGTGTCTGTGTTAGCAGCAGAAATAGAAGAGATGGAATGACACTATATGGGAGAAATCTTTGGTGCTATAAACTGGAACAAGACTCTGCATATCTGTAGAGCAAAGGCAGTAGGCACTCGATTTCACCCACAGGATTAGCCCTTCATCTTTACAAACCAGCCTTTGTCTTGTTACTGACATACCACAAAGATGCAAAAAATGACATAACAGCAGCAGAACATTTGACACAAAATAAAGCTAGCAAAGCACCTGGGCAATGAAGTTCAAACACCAACTGTGCTGCTGGTTACTGAGAGGTACCGTTTAATATGGCAAGGAAGCAAGTCTGACCTCTCCTACACTGCTGGGAATAAAGCAGTTAAAATAAGCATAATAGCAATGGTGGAAACTCACAGTTATCAAGCCAATAATTGATAGCACAGGTGAACTGAATGTCTCAGTTGCAGGCTTAGCAGGCTGTGCTGGGTCAGACCCATGTTCCCTCTAATCCACTACCCTGTTTCATACAGCAGCGAGATGCAGAAACAGGAAAAAAGAACAGAGCAAACATATCCAAGCCTTCCCTAGTTTCTGCTTTGAGCACTGATTTATCAGACCATAATACTGAGGGTAATTGCATTAAAATTATTAAGACTCAAACTAAGACTTGGACCATTGAGCATAAGCTTAGCCAAATTATTTTTACTTCTGTTCAACTCTGTGCACTATCATCTCATTTACTAAGCTAAACGATCGGAAGTTTAACAACTCTCTGCAGAAGGCTTTTATAACATTTGCTCTACCAAAGGGCAACCTTTGCTGCTTGAGCTAGCAAAACAGCTCCTGTAAGTAGAACCCTGTAACCCCCCACTCAGAGTCGGGGCTGCAACAAACATTTTACAGCTTCATTAGGTGTCAGTGCCTGCAGACACAAAAGACAAGAAACACCAGGAACATCATTGCAAGTGACACTGCAGTCTGAGTAAGAACACTCGCCAAAACACTGACCAAATGTTTCCACTTTGTGTCAGGAAACAAAAATAAGCATTGACAAACAAACCCAAAAGAGCTAGGCTGGGCAAGACATTCTTCAATATTTCCCTGTGTCTGGCTTTCGCTTTCTAATGCAAAAAAATCCCTGCTGCGCCCAGATCTGGGAACACATCCCAGAGCCCACAGAAGGTGCCAGCCCTTCCAGGAGGCGCTTGCCTGTCACCATTCACCAGCAGAAACCAGGGCACGCAGCGGGGACAAGGCAGCGGGCTCTGTGGAGCCGCATGCAGCTCCGCTTTGAGAGCCTGAAGCAGCCCTTTCCCATAGCCTGCCTGGCAGGGTCACCTGCCCTTGCTGGAGTCAGGGCTACCTAGCTGGGACCTTGGGCAATAAGGTTCTCTGCACCAAGTTTGGCTCTGCTGTATCACAACTCAAGAGCAGAAGCGTTGCTCTCCCCTCACCAGGAGGACAGACACCTGGTACGAAAAGCAGACCTCTTGCCTGCCTTCATTGCTGCCTCCCACCCACAACCTCTCCCAGCACTGCCTGAGCTCTGGTGATTTCTCATCACTGGCTCCGAGGATCCAAAGGAGCATGATGGGACAGAAAAAGCAGGTCCTTTTCCCAAAACCACTCCGTTCTGGGACCACACAGTGCAGAGAACTGGCCCCCATGCCCTAGCAACTTACCAGATGATATCCTGCCTGCTGGATCACTTGGCAGATGGCTGGGGCACCCTCCTGGCATGGTCTATTTTCCCGTGAACCAGGTAACCAAGTGCTCCCTCACCCCATTACATTATTCTGCAGAGTCACTGCATAAGGATCTATATTCTGCTCAGAGGTAACTCACCAGGAAGCCCCACAGTGTTCAAAATCCAGCAACGTATCAGCCTCCAGCCTGTCCCATTTGAGGACTCCATCTGGAGACCATATTCCCCCTCAGCAGATGCAGTTACAGGCATCTACCTAGAGGGGTAATTTTTGAGCTGCCTTTCTCAATTTTTTTTTTTTTTTAATGTTCTAAAACTTCCCTTCCCAGCCCTGGGTTTCCCTAGAGCATTTCAGGTTTTTTTTTAATTAATTACCAGCTCCATCTACCCCAGATAAGTTGCATTTTGATGGTTGTTACTCATTGTTGAAATCACCTCACCCCATGGGGACCTCGTGTGGTTGAACAGGCTGCAGAGAGAAAGAGGGATCTATTTGCCCGAACGCAGACACTGACCACAAGAAGGTCTTCATTTGAGCACATTATCCAGACTGACTCCTCAGACAGTTAAGCAAGAGAAGCAGATGCTTCTGAAGAGCAATGTGTCCCATCCGTGTCCCAAAGTGGTCTCCTAATATCAGGCAGAGAACCTACCTCATCTGTTCCTCTTTCTTTTCACTGACTAAGATACAGATGAAGAGATCAGATGCAGTTAGTCATAGGTGCTGCCTTTCTCGGTGCAGTGGTGTAAGCATAATTAATCTCAACCAAAATGTTTGTTTTGGCAAAAGGAAGCAAGGCCCTGCAAACAAGGACTTCCCCCGCCTTTCATTCTACACTGCAGCGGTGCAGACCTGAGGGGGAAGGATTTAGATTATACTGTCTAGCAAGGCCTTCTAGTGAGATTGCTTTCGGCTGCAAGCACAGCAATCCATTTGCAAAGCCACTACACCACCCTGAGATGCCATCTGACTCCATTTAGGGAGGTTTGCTGCGGAGTTCCCGTTTTGCGGATAAATGAGAAAACAATCCAAAGTGGGAGAACTGCAAGGAAGACGTTCTGGCTCTCACGAGCGAGCCTGGGTTTTGAGTCAGGCTGGGACAGCAAATTAGAAAGAATAGAGACTAGAAAATGGGCAACACCTCTTCCTCCCCAGATCTGGCTACCTTTCAGTATTACAGAGATACAGAGAACAGTTTGTGAAGCTTAGGGAGCAGCTGAAGATTTAAACCACCTAACGCCAAGAATAAAAGTCTTTATGAACACAAGAAATCTGTTCGGTGGATCTGGTGTTGATGGGCTTTGCCATTTGGGAAGGCGTTAGCCTCCAGTGGAGAGCTTTCCTTCTCGTGGGGAAAAGTTTTGGCCATTCGAGTATGCAGGTGCTCTGATGTTTTATCAGGACAGCCGTACGCTGCAGCGTCTCCCGCAGTGCAAACGCCATAGGATCTCTCTTGCTGAGCCCCAAAACTTGTAGAATAACATTGGAAACCTCCTGTCCTCTGCTAAATGTGGCTGAAATGAGCTAATGGCGCAGAAGTTATGGGAAGCATGTATACAGACACTGATTATGTAAACCTCATTTCTTTAAGCTAAAAAATGGTAATGAAAAGCTGTATCGTCTCCCACATATTCTAAGGTTAAATAAGCCCTGCATTACAAGCATCACAGAAAACTGCTTAGATCTTTTTTCCTCAAATCTTGCACAGGTTCAGCACCAGAATAGTCAGCTGTCTTTTCAGACCATTTCCCTCATCTACAAGAGGAAAATGTCTGGAGTAGTGACTGCTGGAGAAACTATTCCATCATGCCTCCCAAAGGACATTATGACAGCAGGTTTTTATTCCAGAATAAAAAACACTCCAAAGTAATTAGCATCCTTCAAAAGTGAAGTAATTATGCTACAGTAAAGTCACTTATGTTCCAGAAGAGTGTGTCCATGCAGGCAACTATTGTGGAAGGCTTCCGGCTGAACAGCTTATTTTGCAATAGCTATTCCAGTCAATCCCTCAGCGCAGACAAGCCCAGCGAATGCCAATGATCTCTCATTTCCCCTCCTATAGGGAGGAAAACCAGAGCAGGAAAGCTAGTATTCTTCAGGAGATGTTTGAACCAATTTCAACCCATTTGACAGATCCACCAGTTTAAGGGAAATTAATTTTTTGGAAGTTTTATAACCACTGGCAGAAATTAGAGGAGCGAGGTCAAATGCATTCCCTGCCCCTAAAGAAAAGGCAACAATGATGCTCAACCACGTTCTTAGCTACCAGAGCATCAGGTACACTCTACCAGGGAAGAGTGGTTTTATGAACTCTCCAACCATGCACAAAGCTTCAGAAGTGCGCATTTTATCAGACACCAGAGACCCCAATGTAAATTACAAGTCTGAAGGAAAGCTGGCTGTGTTACTTTCGCAGCTCCTGGAACTGCTTGTTCAACAATAAAAAGGATGTGAAAGACAACTAATATTTGAATGCATAACTACGTGCAACCGAGGGCAAAGCCCTGTGCCCTGTTGCCTGGCTCATGGTACAGAACAGCACTGCTGACACCAGTAGCGATCATCTGGTTACAGCGATACGGGAGGTGGGAGAGTATCTCCCAGTACTGTCTCCTTGCCAAACAGACTCTAAACTGAAGAAGGCAAAAGGGTTAATTGAGACCAGAATGGCCTGGGATGATTTTACTGTGGGCTGGCATGTGCTTTAAGTGTACCGATCTATCTTTGGAGCTCCTTAGCATATTTGCTCAGCTTATTTGCATACACAAATATAAACTGTACTCTCCAAAAATTGCTCAAGCAGAGTCTGGAGCAAATTAAACACTCAAGCTGAGGAGAGAGAGAGAGGAGAGAGTGAAAGAAAATTGTAGCTATTGCATGTTCTGGGTCTGTAGCCGACATGGCTTAAAGCAAAGAGACTTGCAGACATCAAGTACTAGGACAAAACATGGAAAACATGTCAGGAAAGTCATGCTAGTCTAAGAGAAAGAGATGCACGAGTGGTTTATTTCTGCATATTTTTTTCAGCTAATATGGAAAGCTGTAGCTGTCAGCAGTGATGGGGATTATATTTTACTGGAGAAAGACTTGAGGAAAGGGAGACCAGACCCAAAGCTTCTTGGGACAAGGTATACTACTGATTTCCATGGCCTTCAATCAAGCTTTGACTGGCAAGGAGACTAAACTGCATTGGTCCTGCAGGTGCCAGCTTCCACAGAGGCCCATGAACTGGCCAGGCTGCCTGAGCAGATCCCACCCCCACAGCTTGAGTCCAACTGGGAAACACACTTTGTGTCAAAAGCCAGATGGTGAAAAGGCTGCCTACACTGGCTGGTCCATTCCCCTGCCAAAGCAAGCTGCTCTGCAGAGCAGTTGAGTTTTGTGGCTCAGTGACAGAAGAACGGGCTATCATGACTTCTAGCACAGGGTTGTAAATACTTGTGATTTTTACCATCCTGCCCCAGGGGATATAAATTGCTTAGTCAAATTCTGGTGGGCAAAAGCTCACATCAGGCTCTGTATAAACTCACGCATCAAGCTCACCCACGAGACTGATGGGAGGCTTTGAAAATACAAGCCTCAGAAAGGTCAAATGAAATCGGCTTGCTCAGCCCAGATAGGAGTTTTCTGAAGTGGGGATATAACAGACTTCTGATATGTAAAAGGTTGTTCTGAAAAGGGAGGTGAGCAATTACCCCTCAGGCCACTAGAGGCAGGAGACGGGAAAATAGGGTGAATCCGCAGGAGAGGAAATAGAAAAAGGTACCTTTAGGTTTCTTGTTAGGATAAACTTTTTAATGCTGAGGATAAATAAGCATGGAACAAACTAGTCAGTGCATTGAATCCTTGTCAGAGGAGGATTTTAAGGACATCTGTCGGGGAAGGGGAAGGTTTACATGACCTCTGAGTCCTACCAGCCCCATATTTCTATGGCTATACTTCTCTTGCATATGCAGAAGTACCAAGAGTTGAATACATTGCAAAGAATGAGCTCTGAAAGAGGAATGGAGGGGTTTATCCATGTTCTAAGGAACATATTACATAAAATTCAGCATACAATCCTAGGGCAGGGCTGTGCCTTGTGTAACAGCAGAAAAAACCTCTAGTAGCTCCTGTTCAGGGTGGAGGCTGTTCCTTCCTGTCCTCATTGCTAGCAGTCAATTGGTCCTCAATCGGTCACCAGACTCCAAAGGAGTTTCTCAGTGTCCCTGGGAAAACCTGCACATCCCCCCTGGTGTCCTGCCTCTAGCTGGGACCAATGTCTGATAATCCGAAAGAGGCCAAAAGCAGCAATCCAGAAGTTAAAGATGAGAGAAAAGTAGAAAGACTGATGGTGCAGATTCTTCCTACTCCCTGCAGACTGGTACCAGAAGCCCCGAAGGGGGGATTCATTTAGTACAGATACAGACAAATTAATCCACTTTTTGTCTCCCCTCCCCCACCCAGATGATGTAAAGCCTCCTCCATCAATTAGCACTGCAAAACATCTCCCATTCTCTATTCCTCTCCAAAGCAGCTGACAATACCCCAATTCAGCTTGCCTTAAAACCTGCTCAGCCCAGCAATTCTACTTTGCATTTGGGTTACAAGAGTTAAGAAGGATTTTCTTTGAATGAGCTCTTACTTTCAGGGCAGAAATGAAGAGTAATCAGCTCTCAGGAGCAATGCTTCCCTCCAACACCCACTCCCCCACCAAGCCACCGCTGGGGACTGGAATTCATTTCTTGCCTCCTTTCCCCCATGACAGGCAGGCTCGGAGCCCCCAGACAGTGCTGACGCGCAGTATGATTCTCCAGATGCATTGCACCGTGTAAGGACTGGGGGGAATATTGTCACACAGGAGACGGAGGGGGAACTAACAGAAAGACAGGGAAGAACAGAGGCTTCAGCTTGCTTTCTAGCAAAAAGTCAAGTCTGTTCTGGGAGTGATGGATTTATCTCAGGGGGACAAGAAAATGCTGGAGGTTATCTAGCCTGGCAGTGTATGCATGTCTCAAGGGGATGGGGTAGAAAAGTCTAAGGAGGATCTTTGTCAGTCATTGTGCTCCTCTCCACCCCTGGTTGCTTGAGCTTCCAGGTCTCTGCAATCTCATCACCAGGAAAAGCATCTCCATCTGCTGAATGAAGTGTGAAGCCCAAACCAAGGTTTTGCCCCTGGATTTACAGCTCCTAACTATACATGCATGACTGGAGATGGCTGAGACCTTCAAATGCACTTGGCAAGTGTATCTGATCTTGAGAAAATTTTGAATTAGATTAAAACTCCATTAGGGTGGTAGTTGTTTAGCCTACTTTGATCAGCAGAGGAGTTTCTCCCCAACAGGGATTTTTCCTGAAGTTTTAATCTTGACCATTCCCCCAGAGCTGCCACTGTTCTTGCCATGCAACAAGGAAAGAAGCTGAGGCAAAAAAAAGAGTTTATGTCCCTGGGAGAACCTGGGCACATTAAGTGACTAAGAAGGGAAGAGATCCAAACAATTCTTTGCTGCTTGCCTTTGATCTGCTGAATAATTCTTGCAAGGGCAAGGAGCATCTTGGACACATTTCTAAAGGAATTACTGGGGAATCCTGGGGCTGAGGTTCCCAGTGAATGTCAGAGTTACACACAAAGGATTCTCAAACATTTACAGAGGAGCAGAGTGACAAATCCTTTTTGTTCTGGGCATGTAACATTAGAGAACCTGTCAGCTCCCATTTCACTTGATGACTTGGGTAAATCTCTCTGTCTCTTTGTCTTTTTCTGCTTTTCTTTCTTTCTTTTATTGTTTTTCCAAGAAACAGTTGACATGAAAAATGAGAAACACAAATTGCATTGTCAGTTAGAAATGCATACATGTAATGAATTGTAAGCTGGTTGACCCTTCTTGGGTATTGATTCTGCTTTTTAACTAGAAGGGGAAGCATGGACTGCTTTGCAGAAGCTGATAAAAAGAAAAAAGAAACCTGCCAAATAAAAATTGAACCCAGGATTTTCTTATTTTAAGCTTAAGCTTGTCACTTTACAGGGCTGGCTGGAACACTCTAATACAATGCAATTCTTTCACTGAAAAGAGGCTCCCCCAAAATACCACTTTCTACGTGCATGAGAAACTCGCCTGTTTTCATTTATCACAGTTTTTATCGTAAAGAAAATGTAAATAATTGAGACCATGAGCAAATCCAGTTTTCTGAACAGGAAAGCTCAAAATGTTTTGCTTTCTGGGACTCTATCTTCCATCAAAGCCTTAAAGATGCTCATGAAATATTTTCACTCACCAAAGACGCATTTTCGTGAAAAAACGTATTTCCAGAAAAAAATTTGCATTTTTCAAACAGCTGCAGTAAATCCTTATCTCACAGGGATGCGGAGAGAGGAATGCTAAGCTTTAAACAGTTTTAGAAACATATCTTCAGCTGGCATAAATCAGCCTAGTTCCACCACTGAAACAATAGACTTTGAAGCCCAAATGTGAGTAATTCAGTTCCAGAGAAGCTATCCCGACTTACACCAGGTAATCATTTGGCCCTCTATTATCCCCCCTCCCCCGGCAGAAACACTAGAAGCCATTACAAGTGACACATTCCTAACTTAAAGCAACAAACATATTTTTAATCATCCCAGCAGAACACCTGGGTAAACCAACACTGCTTACACTTAAACCCTTAAGCATATTCATCAGCATCACCGCTATTCCCGTGCATTGCAAATGATGGGGAACAGGTAACAAAGTGTTCCCGTAACTTCCTCTGTCACATGATAGATGCTGTGTGCACTGCAGAGAGCAGCAGCAGGGTGACGACTGCACACAGCCGCACAGCCTAAAGGACAGGTGCTTAAAGAAAAACCTTTCAAATGAGAGCAGAGACACCGAGTGAATTTCCGATAGACAGATATATATTCAGAAGATATTTCCCCCCACACCCGACCAGGGCCAGCATAAAATGCATTTTAAATCTTTAGCAAAGACATGAAACAATGAGCTTGGCAACAAGCAGCAGTGGAAAAGGGTAGGTAGCTCAGGAAAGCGTGCCGCTTCAAAGTAGGTATTCAGCCTGCTGCTTTTCATCACCGCTGCCTGCATTAGTTATGTGTGCTGCAGTTTCTCGCTCTTGCTTTGTAAAGAGTTTGTAAATAACTTTTACGAATCTCTCTTCAGTCAGCATAACCCAGGGTGCCCGGAGCTATGAAACACCACAGCCTTTCTCTGCAGCCCAAGGAAGCAGATGTGTGGAGGAGGCTGTGGCAGCCGAAGAGCAAGCAGGCAGAAACACCAAGCCTTACAGAGGCCAAGCTGTATCCACTCAAAGGCAGGTATCTAGAGATGCAAAGGGCTGCCTGACAGCTCACGCTTGCCTGCCAAAGCCAGGGGGCCCTTTACTACCCTTTACCCTTTTGCAGAATGGGATCACAAATGGCCTCGCATGAAGACAAAGTTCCTGTTTTTAGGAAAACCATCCTGGCCTCAGAGTGGGATGTGGGATTTCACAGGGGACTAGGGCCACTGCCTAAATTCCTCTGCCAGTGCCCCACACAAGTGCGAAGGGAGCTGGGTAGCTCAAGGGGAGTGTGGTGCTAATGGAGATCAAGCTTAGAGGCCAGCCTGTGCAAAAAACCAAGACACTGGGATTTGGGTAAAGCATTGTGGCTGTTACAGGGTTCAGTAGAGTGGCTCAGAGGTATATTTGGTGATCTCAACAAATACCAGAACTCCCCTCCTGCATTTTGCATCCAAGGAAAGCCACTGGCTTAGTCCCCACCTCATGCAGCCCTTCCCTAGGAGCAGCCTGGCTGGTACCTGCAGCCGCCCCACACCCCCAAAGGACATGCTCGTCCCCGGGCACCCTCAGGGCCCCGCACTCCAGCTGACCTTACGGAGAGGCAGAGCGGGAGGAACAGACGGGAAATGCAGAGCCAACAGATGGACGGGTTTAGATGAATTTTCAGCTGTTCCCCTTGATACTCTTTATAGCAACACAAGACCTCCCGAGGCACGGCCTTGGTAAACTTCCCCCATCCAAAACTTGCCCCCATCCACCACTGCACACTGAGGAGAGCCCAGGGAGGGGCTCGGGGCTGGGCTGCACAGGCAGCAGGGCTTTCCCTAGTTCTTTGTCCTTTCCTCGATGCAACCCCTAGATACACTGAAAGCAATAAAAAAAAAAAAACAAAACAACTAAACCCTCAAGAAACAACCCGAGAGAGAAAAGTGCTGTGTCGACATTTCTGGGGCAGATGAGGAGGCAGAGATGGAAATGAATTGCTGTGCAGCTGCTGTCTCATTGACAGATATCACTGCTCTTTAAAACGCACTTATCTCTCTGACAGCTCCCCTGCATTTTTCCGCTACCTCCCCTAGCACTTCAGGCTGGAGGAAGGCAAACGAGACCGAAAACCAGAAGTAACAGAAAGTTTTCCTACCTTATCAATGCAGCTCCGAGGCCGAGGGAGACATAGTAGAGCAGATAAGAAAATCACCTTGCATCTACAGCCACAGCGAGGTGTAACTATAGAACAAAAAACCAGCTAAAAGGGCCAGCTCAAGGGGGACAACAGACAGGAAGCAGCACCCCATTTGCAAGACAAAAAGCTAAGAGGGGGCTTTGCCGCTCAATAAATACTCTTCCTGCAAAGGCCCCCCAGGTGCTGGTTGAGGCATCACGGCCTTAACAGAAACAGCTGGGTAAAGAATGCCTAGAACATGGTTTATTTACAATCATAACAGCTCACTGCAATGCCATGCACAGGTCTCAGACAGCAGGTAGCATCTTTGGGTGATTTTTAATAGACTGAAGAAACTGATACATAAATACGGGAAAAAATATTTTCCCAAGGAGACCTCTGAGGAGAAAACTGTATTGTCCCGATTAACTGAATCAGCTGCGTGCCCACGTGAGGCTTAGGACTGCTCATATCACTTCCAGCTGATTCTCCATGAAACAATCGTGCTGTCTGTGTTTCTGCTGGTTTGCTGTTTATCCTACGGAACTCCTGAAATCCCTGTCCAGTTTCGCTCCATTTACAGGAGACAAGACAGTGTGTGACAGTGGAGTTCTGACAGATTTCTGCATCTTAGGGCTGGGGGGAGAAATTGTTCCTGACACTGTTTCTACTGAAGGAAAAGCTGCCACATGAGTCCCTTAGACGCTGAAGAAGATATGCAAATGCTCATCCTTTGGAACAAGGAGTCCATAGGTTCCCCAATGCAAGGACTTATTTAATAATGCATTTAGGTTTGCAAAGCGGATAAGGTTTCCTTGCTCTTGTTCCTTGCTTGGAGGAGTGGAAAAGATCCCCCTGTGCAAAGCTGATTCTCAGACATCCCTAGGGAATAACTGCAATTATTATCAAAATTGCACCACAATGCAAAAGATGATTGTGCATTTGAAATTTTCCATCTATTAATACTTATTGAAAAGACTTGAAATTCCTTAATTCCAACAAAAATACCTAGGAAAATATTGGCTTGAGCAAAAAGTGTCTCTCTCACACTGTGTTGTACTGACTGAATTCCTGAACTACAGCTGCAAAATTGGCATCTAGACCCAAGCCTCAAATGAGCTTCTGTTCATGCCCGTCTTTTGATCAAGCTTTGGAGAGAAGGGAAGAAGAGCCGCAAGGTCTAACTAACATTCAGAGTGATAGGGGTAGCAAGGGACATGCTTTATGCTGATCACATGGAAAATAACATCAAAGCCCGAACAATAAAATGAATTTATTAAATTGGTCAAAAAAAGTTTATTTTAAAATCGATTCATATTGAACCTCCGTAACAAAGAAATCATAAACTCCTTGCAGTGTAATGAACTTGAATTGACCTCAGCCACTCATCCTGAAAGATGTGAAGCCACCAGTCAACACAAACAGCCCCCTCACCTGCTTAATCCATACCCTGCTCAATTCATAAAAGCAGTAGCTCTATAATTTAGAACACAGTCTCTCCAATCTAGAAGTAAACTGCCCTCTAAGCAATCAAATTCAGCAACCACTAAACCAGTCCATTCCCCATTCTAAGTACATCACCAGTTTAGAACATAGTGACTGTTTTATCTATAAAGTAGTAAATGGCATAAATCTAATACTCAGTAAAATACTCTTTCAGGGAAAGGATGCTGTGCTATCAATTTGTGCAGTCTACCAGCTAGCATCTAGAGACTGTCTCTCCAGCCTGGATGTTTATTATCTGTGGACATTGGAATCAACAGATCTACACTGGATCCAAACTGAAATCACAACCCGCTCTAAAACTTACCGTCTGACCTAGGTAGCCAAATGGATCAGCCTGGAAGATCGCTTTTCCTTGGTTCCTCCCC
>VYZM01017361.1:212600-241637 GCA_013398915.1 Dromas ardeola | reverse complement strand
CTGTTCCCCCCCCCCCCCCCCCCCCCCCCGCACTGTTTGCTGAATCCTTAGAATTTTATCCTGGAATTGCAAATCCATGTATAGCAAATTTGAGTCTTCTGTTGATTAGTTTGTTTTCCCCAAACAATCAGAAATAGTCAGTGCATTGCCTGGAATCCATGGACTGCAGCTTGTAAATCAGCACAGATCTAAACGATGTGGGACACGGCAACACATCTCCTGGCATATCTTCTGACCTGCCAGTCCCAGGGAAATGCTCAGAAGAGACCAAAGCTCCTTGCTCAGGAATAAAAGGCGCTGCTGGATTTGGAATACAGGATCAAACCAGATTTTTTTGCAAGTGGCCAGTGACTTGGGAGCCTGTCTAAATACCATTTTCAAAATGGTGCTGGGCTCTCTAAAGATTTAAAAACATGACCCCAGATGTAAGATATCCATTTGGCAAAAACAAAGTACTCTTGTGAGCTGTGCAGCTACCAAAGCGTTGGCTGTTTTCTGAGGCTCAGTGCCACATAGATGTCCTGTAACAAATAAGTCGCCAGTCGCCTTTCTCAGGGCTAAGCAATCAGCATGTCCCTGGCCTGTGTGGATTCTCTGGTGTCTATTACTGCTGCTGTGCTCTCACGGCAGCTTTTCTTTCAGCTGGGGAAGTAATTTCGGTCTCATTCTCCCAGATAGCAAAACCCATCAGAACTTCACCGGGGATCTGCTGAAATCAGCCAATAGTTCAAACTGATTAAGAACAGGACTGGCAGATAGACAGAGAGGGAGAGAAAGAGGTAGAGGGAGCTGGGCTGAAAAATGCTGCCGAGTTTGACTGTAGTAAAGAATAAACAGAACACGTAACAAATATCCATATGCATTTCTGTGAAAAGCACTATCCCCCCTTATATTCAAGAAAGTCTTTACTAAGCAGACTTCCCAGATTGAAACCCTGTAACCTGTGTTTGGCTCTGGAGCACCCCAGGTCCGGGGAGAACCATGTCAATAGCAATAGTGAAGGGACAGAGGTTTGCCCTGTCAGCACTTTTATGTGCACAATTAGTCTCCCTAAGTGTCTTGCGGATAGGTGAGGCAGCCTGCCGCTCTCGGCGATACGAGAGGAACGCCGTGCGCATTACGAAAAGGCTGGACCTGGCTCTGGGCTCCAGCCATTCACGGAGCCAAGCGGCTGCTCAAAATCACATTAGCTCCTTGGAAAAGTGCTATAGCAAGGGAAAGCTGGAGAAAAGAAATTGGCATTGCTCTTCCCCTTGCCTCTGGGTTCCCGCAATGACTGTAATCACTCTTGGCTCTTTGAAAGGACCCTGGCTTGGCTTGAGAGAGGGCTATTGGAAAGGGAATGACAAAAAGGAACAGACCACCTCGCATCACCACTGTGTGAGAGTATACGTGAGCAGGTGAGCGCTTGTGGCCGGGGTGGCTTGCAGGCGAAAATAGATAGAGTCAGCTCTTCAGGCTTGTGCATGAGTGTGCTCGTGTCACCTCACAACAGCAGTTATCAGGAGGGATTCCTCCAACCGTTGAGCACCATTTCCTCCCATCTGTCCCCTGCTCCCCAAGTCCCCAGGGGACTGCAGAGAGTAAGGACATCTTCATCCACCTTCTGCTAGAATGATGTTTCTTTCAGTAGGCTTCTCCCAAGCCTTTGTGAAACGATAGGAAACTTGGCTTCAATGCCAGCTGGGCACATCCCAGCTATGTGACCCTTGCTCCCACGGCTGACCTTTCCGCAGCCTTGCAGGTGTCCCCGTGAGCTTTCCCTTGCTCCGCAGAGGTGAATGGCAGGGGCTTACGGACACTGAGAGGCTTCACCAAATCACCAGCAAAACTCTGTGTGTAGAAAAATACTGGAAACAAAAAATCCACCCACACGCCCAGGAACAAGTGTTTAGGGCATGATAGAGCTTTTTCACAGACGTCTGCCAGACTTGGCTGGCTCTGCTTCCCAGGAAGTTGCAAAGAGTGGCAGTGAAAGTGGAATTTGATGAAACAGCTTGAAATTAAGCACTGGGGTTTTCTTCTCCACCTTCCATCTAGCCATCACGGATCCACCAGTACTCTTCCTTTCTGTGGTCAGATCCTGGCCAAACCCCTCGGGAAGTGCTTCTCTGAGGACTGTGGCCAGATGGCTGATAGCTGCACATCACCAGGGCCAGGCTTAGGAAGAGCCAGTTTGAGATGCTGATTTATTTTGCTGTGTCTCAGGTACTGGAACAAAACCAGTGTGCTTGCACAGGCAGGATTTTCTGAAACTCATGGGAACTTCGTACCTCAGAGACATCTCTCTTTCTGTGGGAGGCAGAGGAAAGAGGCCAATGACAGCAGAAGTTATTAGTGGAGGTACCAGACACACACACAGACGGCAGGTTGCATACACCTTGCTTCCCTCGGGAGTCAGGCTTAACTTTTTAAAAAGAAGCAACCAGCAGCACAATATTTTCCTTACAAGCCTCATCTTTATTTTTAGACCCGTAATCAGAAGAACATTTTGTCTCCCAAACAGATCAGAATGTCCAGAAGTGCACAGGGGGCAGCTCTGCTCCTCTTTTCTTTTCCTTTTTTATAAGTGGAAGAGTGGAAGCAGTGAAGAGAGTGGGAGGAAGGAGGCAAACGTGCACCTCAGTGCTGAAATGGCCCAGCGAAGCGATCGTGCTGTTATCAGCGCCGTTGTGCTCTCTGTGAGTGCCTGTGGAAGAATGGAGAGGCGCGCAAGGCAGAAGAAAAGCTTCATTTAGAAATGCATTTCATTTACATTTTTATAACAAAACTTCAAAGTTCTGATTGATCATAAGGGCTTCGCTTAGTACAAAGAGCAGAATGATTAAAGCTCACATAAGCAATGATTGTGAGCCAGAAGTGAAGTCATTCTCCCTTACTGATGGAGGTGTGTTTATCCTGCAAAGGTTTACACCTTCTCCTCAAATAAGAAAAGAGCTTCCCGGCACTCCGTATTTCTATTGAAACCACATGCGTGCAGGCAGGGTCTCCAAGACTGAGGAGAGGAGATGCAGCCATATTTCCATCTGTGTGTTTAATAAACGACCCTGCAAGCAGAAGCATAGATGACCCTGAGAAGAAAAAGTTGCCATATGTGTTAGCAGATGAACACTAATTGTAGAGTGGGGTTGATGGTTGGACTTGATGATCCCAAGGGTCTTTTCCAACCCGAGTGATTCTATGACTCCATGATTCTATGCTAAGCAACAAAGGCCGAAGGATCCCAGAGACAGTGGGTGCAAGCAAGCATTGCCCGTTGGTGCTGTGCACATTTATGCCTGCTGAAGACCTAAATCCTTATCTGACTGGGACAAGGAAAACCCGCGGGGCCCTGCATTCCCCTACATTCCCTTCATTCCCAGCCTGGAAGAGTAAAGCACTGGACAGCAGGACTGTGGGCAGAGAAGTTAATCGTGCTGTGCCTCAGAGCCCCCAGCTGTACAACAGGGGGAATAACACCCCTTTCTGCACATCTTTTGCCTCCTTCCTTCTCTGAGGTTCCCCAAGGCGCCTCTGGGTGCCTGTACAGCACCCCGCACAATGAGGGCTGGGTTGCAATTTTGGCAAAGAAACCCAATATTATACAGAGCAGCCACATTCTGAGTCAGATCCACCACACTGGCAGAGCCATAAAAGTATCAGTATAGCGTTCACAATGCTCACCATGGACCAACGCACGAGTGTAATTTGAAGTGGCCATCACCCAAGCGCACAGACTCTCTTGCTTGTAAGTCTGGCCTCTTCGGCATCAAGAGAAAGTAGTATCATACTAAAAGCCACATGATAAGCCTTATCAGGAAAAATGGATCAAAAGTTGGATAACAGATCCCTTCAGACTAAGGAGTCAGGTATTTTAGAGAATTGGTTTGGAAATGATACAGATTATATAATTAAGGGATCAAGATCAAGTTAAGCTAGACTTAAAAAGCTCTGAAACAGTATCAGATACATTCAAGCACAAAATAGTTCTGCATTGAGCACCATTTGGATGTTCTGTCGTGATGCTTGTCTGCATATTAAGATAGGGCTTAAATTCCCCAAGCCAGCCAGGTCTCTGTTATTCTACATGCTGTCCAGACCTCTACTGAGAAGCAGCCTCTGCCGTAGTGACTTTAGTGTCTACATAGCTTTCGTTTTCCATTTGCAAACCCCTACAAATTCACCAGTAGAAGTGTGGACCCAGCGTAGCAAATTTAAGCCTGGTGACAGTGGGCTTTACTTTCCCTAATCAATTTGGTAGAGCCTTTATAAATAGCCCAAGTACTGCCCAGACTTGCAGAACCGTTTAAAGCCAGCAGATGAAAAAAATGAGGTGGATTGCATATATGAGAAAGGAGGCACCATTGTTAGATTAAGTTTTGATGTTTAGGATAAACCTTCTTTTTGTTGGGAAACGGTAATTTTGTCAGGAAACCTCTTCTCTGCTCCACGTTACAAACTACAGCCCAATCATTATACTAACTTGGAATAATAAGGTGTAAAAGGACTGATATCCCAGAACTCAGGACCTCAGGCATGAAATTCTTGGCTTATACACACCCTTGACATTTTCAGCCTGCATCAGGCAGAGCAAGAGGTAGATCATCCCATAAAGATAAAATTTTATGTGTGGGGAACAGCTTAAAACTGTTCAAAAGCAATGAGCAATATTGACTACCTTCATTGGTGTGATACTGGAGTTTAAGAAAGCTGGGGTTCAGTCTCAGAGTTTTGGGCATTCCGAATTACTTATCCTATTTAACAGTCTTTGCTTTTTCCCAAAGCTTGTCCCTTAAACATCGCTTGAAGAACTACCATTTGGAGACCTGAATGATTTAGAAATTGCCCAGATTTTTTATATTTTTGATTCCTGAACATGTCATATCTTGATTTAGAGTGTATCAGATCACAAATTATATATATTTTTTTCCTGATTGAGAATACATTTGTGGTGAAAGGAGCACTGTGTATTTTATTTGCAATGCCGTGACTGGGTTTAAGATTGGCCAAACACAGTGATATATGCCTGCTTTGTTCTCCTCATAGCATTTTTCTGGCTCTTTAGTGTGAGGTTTATGGCTTTTTTGTGCAATATGAATTCGGCAGCTTGTATGGGTTTTTTTTAAATAATAAATACAATGTTTACAAGAATAAAACCTCAATTCCAGATAGAAATATGCACCCGCATATATATGTCAGTGCCAGAAGCTCCGGTCTCTTCCCATTGGTAAGTACCAGGAGTAAACTCACAGATGCACACAACCCGCAGCTGGTTTCAACAGCTGGGCTCGGCTCGGGGGGCGCTGCACAGACATGGCCCTGCTACGGCTCACCCCGGCAGAGTCACACTGTGTGAGACCTCTGCGAGAAGCAGGGAGGCTCCTGCTTTCGCCAGGGGTCTGTCGAGTCAGGGGCACTGCTCTGCACACAAGGGTCACACGTCTGGGAGGCCAGCAGCTGGCATGTGCCACTTGTCACAGCGCTCCGAGAGAGACGGGTTCTATGGGGTGATGCTCGGGCTAGCGGCAGCGTCGTGCAGCTGCCTGTCCCCTGGTCGGTGACCCTGGCGCCTGGCATAGCTGGTCAGCAAGATGACAGGCCAGCCCAGCCCACGTAAAGGCAACGGAGCTGGAAACAGGCAATCCAACAGCCCCAGGAGGGATGCGAGGTGCAAAATGACTGCTAGAACTAAACATGCCCTTTGGAGCTCAGCTGGGAGTGAGGTATCTCTTACAGCACAGCCCAGGAGGAGTAGGATGGCACAGCGGCAATGTTCTTGCAGCATGAGTAGGTCCTGATCCCAGAGATGTGCTCTGGTGCCAAGCACCAACAGGCACAGAAAAGGGATTCAGAGCAGGACTCCAATCCCTATCACTTCATGAGGTACCACAGCCCAGCAGAAACATGGCAACCAGCTGGACATGTCTCAGATGTGAGGCTGGATGCATTAGAGCTTTTGTCAAGCTGTGAGCTAACACATTTCTTTCCCAGTTGTGGTGCCAGATGAAATTCCCATTGCCAAACTAGAAAGGGGGTTTTAGGCGATGTATTGCCACCGTGAAGGACACAGCCCGCTGATGGAAGTTTTGTGTTTAGCTCACCTGGTACTCAGCTGCCCAGGAGCAGGTGACCCAGAACCAGAAAGTACAGGTTTTAATACACTTGTTACTGCTAAGTGCAGTTATAGCCCAGCCATCACAAGTATGATTGCCAAAACCACACTTAAACCAAAACTGCAGATGGACTCTTTTGCTGCCATATCCTCATAATGAATATATTTGGAATAGCAAAGACAAATATATGATGCTGTAGAAAACGACACCAGAGAGGCTACGGAGAGGCCGTAGCCAATGATCAGAACTAATGGATCACTATTTAATAATAATACTTAGCACTTGAATAGGTTTGAAGCTTCAAAGAGCTGTGCAAACGGTAGCTAATTAATCCACACAAAATCCCAGCCAGGTATTACCGGATTCTTCCCCTCCTTACACAACGCTGAGAAGATTACAGCTACTAATTGTCCCCACAGTCACAGCGGGGGAGCGCAGAGATTGCTAAAATAGGAAGAAGCACGTTCATGCTGATGGGAACCCCACGACGCACAAAATGAGAGGTTTGGGCCCCTGGGAACATTACTGGAGCTAATGATTCATCCCCTTCCAGTGATCCTAAGGGCTACCATTGTTATTACCCTAATTTTCACAGGGAGGAGAGAAAGAAGATGAAGAGCCCATGTAGGAATTTGGTAGAGGAGCAGGGTTAGAAAGCAGATCTCGGGGGTCACGGCCCCACAGAGGAGCAGACAGCCGTGTGAGTGCAGCTGAAACTCCTCACTCGGATCTGGCTGGGGACAGGGCACTCCGTGTGCCGTATTCCCCAGCCGCTCTGCCCGACTATAAATATTTAGCCACGCTGGGTGCAGAACACCAGCTGTCCAGGTGATAATAGAGCTAAATCCCTCTTCAAACATCCAGGCACCTCCTCCCTCTGGAAAGGCCATTTGGCTAATGCAATGTTTGCACATGTTAATCTGGAGCAGGCTGACACAGAGCCACCCCCTCCGGGGCAAGGGCTGCGCAGATGGAGAACGGGGCGCAGGAGCTGCCATTCACCCAGGAACAGCGCTCGTGGGCCCTGCCGAGACCTCTCTGGAGGAATAAAGGAGAAAGCAGGAGCACAACCCCCCTGGCCCCGGGGTCCTGGCAGCACGGGGAGTGGCGAAGACCCCCGAGGAGAGGCTCCCAGCTCCTGGCACTAACGGTACAGCTGCTCTGCTTGCGGGGCGCCGAGGCGTGCAGCCTGCCCAGGGCAGGCAATGGGGCATGGGGCTCTCTGGGGGGCCAGGGGCAGGAGGCTGCCCCAGCCTGGCCATGGCCTTGCCACTAAACACCTGGGAAAAGACCAGGGAGGAAGAAGCAAGGGGTGTTCCCTTGCTTGATGGGCAGCATCTGGGCGCTCTGGCTTGTTTAGAGACCAGGCAGAGTTTGCGTCCATTCTGTTGCTGGCACACTGGGCACTGTTTCACCATTTCGCTACTGTTCTCACCTGTTTTGTATTTATGGTATGAACTATTGTACGCAGAGGATGTCTGCTGTTGGGGCTGAGTGTAGCACCTTCACTGTGGTGTGTTACTGATGGGCTCGCATCTCTCCCTCTCTGCTGATACCGTACATGGCTGTGGAGTCACCGTGAGGGGCAGAGGGAAACCTACCAGCCGGGAGATTACAGACGTGAGAGCTGAAGTGGTTTCTTCCCTGTGCTGCAATCCAGACTAGCTGCTGTGTCCTCCAACTAGAAAACACAGAGCAGACAAAACTGCAAATACTTCTGTTGCATAGAGACACTTTCAGGCCATCCCCTTCCCTGGCTGCTCTTCAGGACCAGCCCAGACCGTTTCCATCTTCAGGCATGAAATACCAGGCTTGACAGATCTGAGCTCTCCTGAGTCATCACAGATTTCTGCAGATCCCTCACTGCGTAGTTTTACGGATCAAAAAAAAAGCTTGCCTTTCCCTTTTTGCATGTGGTTTGTGATCATTCAGCTGGGGGTCACAGTACAACTAACTAATCTTCAGGCTTACAGGGCATTTTGCCATCAGCAATTCAGCACAGGGGAGGGGAACAAAATTATTTCTTTTCTTTGTCACCGGCCCTCACACTAATATCACAGTCCTGAATGGGATCAATGAGAGTGTGCTGCTACACTTCCTTAATGCTTTATTACAGGCACCAGGGTCCTGCTAAACAGCATAATAAAATATCAATAAATAGACTGTTTGCTGTAAAAGCTCCTTCTGCTTCTGCAGTTTCTCCACCTCAAGCAGGATTTCTGCAGCTCGGTACGTTTCAGCGTAGCCAGAGGGTACTCTGGTGTGCGGGGAGAGATGGGAATGGATAGATGGGTGAATGAATGGATGGACTGGTAGCAGGCACAGGCCTGTCATTTTTTAGAGGCTGGAAAGAAACAAGGACATCACCAGAGAAACACTGATGCCCACTAAAATTGTTCTGCTGTCAGCTTCCTACGAACAACAAAACCCAAAATAGTTCATGAAAAAGCAGGAGTGATTCCCCTTACTTAATAACAATCCCAGAGAAAAAGAAACATAGCATTGTTTTTCTTCCAGTTTTTAAACCAAGATTTTGGGGACTGTTGATATGAAGGGACATTTCATTGTAAAGGTAGTTAATACATGTACAGAAGTAGGGAAAAAATATAAAAAGGCAGGAATCATTATGAATAAGCCCAGACAAAAATGGATTTCGATGATTGATGAAAACCACCAGGATTTTCATTTTGGAAAAAAAGGATTTGACCTTCCCCCAGAGCAGGAAATCCTCTATCCATCCTGCTCCTCTAACCTGCTCCATTTTTGATATAATCTTTTCTTTAGTGCCTCTGCCTAGAATATCTCCGCAAAGCTCCTCTGCTGAGAGACAGCTGGGTCTGTGATGCAGCATGGTATAACACAGACCTCCTTTTTTATTAATAGCTAGCGGTCTACCCAAGCCTCTGGGTTAGTGAGGGCTCCATGCAGCCGGGCTCTGAATCTCAGCCAGTCTGTGCCTGAAAAATCTCTGCTGACCAAGGTCTGTCCTACAGCCTCCCCCTGAGGGCTTTGGCAAAGTACCTGATAAAGATGTCTTCAGCGTGTCTGACATCAAGCTATCGTGCTGTTTACAAGAGATCTGTCACAGACAAGTGCCTTCTGTACAGAAGCCGTTTCCTCCGCAGGCAGAGAGCAGAGGACGTCCTAAATTAGCTCCCGAGGATGGAGTCATTCCAACACACCCTAACACAAACTAAGCCATGCTTCAAGCTGCAACGGAGCTGCATCCTATTATGAGTTTGGCTTATGACCTGTAAACTCTCTCTCATTTCTAATCCCCTGCCTTCTTTGTTTGCCTTACCGATCTTGCAGTTTATCCAGAAGTTCGGATGGAAAGAGGACAAAATTTGGAGGAGAGAGACAGGAGATGGCGAGGCCGAGAAATGCCTGCTGGGAATGCTTAGGAAATCACCCACAAGTAGGAACACATTCGTATGTTTCATATGAAACAAAGCAGTCAGGAGCCCTGCCTCATGGGCTGCAACCCACTGCTCCTCTCAGACACGCGTGCAAAACCCAGGAGCCCAGCTTACAAGAGTGGCTGTAGTGCCAGCTTGCAGATCCACGGGCAGAGCCCAGGAGCTTTGGATGTCCAGGCCCCTGTTGAACCCTTTCCCTGATGCTTTCATTTCTGTCTGCAGCCAGGAGAGCAGATATCCTCCATGAACTAGGGTCTTCCATGGCCTCTCTCCCCGCTCTGTCGCTGTACTGTGGAGCTGCGGAGCCAGGCGAGCTGCATGCGTGTGCCTGTGTGTGTGTACAGAAGGGGGGGAGGCGGCACGAAGTGGTGAAGGGTTCATTTCTCTAATCATAAATTCAGCCTCCCGTAAATTCAGTTCCGTGATGCTGTGCCTGTGACGTCAGTAAATCACAGCCATAAAGAAGGGAAGGCAAGAGCAGCATGCAAAGGGAATGTAAATGCAGCCGGGAAGCCGGGGCCATCGCTCACACCGGTGGCTGCTGCAGAGCTCAGCCAGGAGAGGCAGGTCTGGAAGCTGCACAGCCTGAGATGCCTGTGCCGGCTCCTACCCTGCGAGAGTGGCAGCACCCAGCGTCCCCATCAGCCGCTGGCTTCACTCAGCAAAGGCAGCATCTCGCAGAAGGAGATGGGAAGCGTCTCCTTGGAAGCTGACTCAGCTGAATGGTCCTTCAGGTTCAGTGGAGGATACCTTGCATCTCCAGCAGGCTTTTAAGAGCCAGGTCTCATCAACTCTGTTTCTCTCCGTAAAAGCTGATATTCCTCTTGTTTTATGGACCAAGTTTTCCCCAGAGGAACAGCATTTACTGCACATTTGACACCTGTGGTACAGAGCTGGATGCATAGCTGTACAAAAGATGGTGAATTGTTCCTGTTCATAACAGATGAGTTTCTGCCTCCAGCAGCATCCTGAGACTCCCACTGAAGGTACGCCTGCCTCACATATTGCAACACATAAAATCCCTTCAGATCCCATAAGTGGGAGGGGACTGCAGATATTCTCAGGGGTGAAGAATGAGGCATTTGTGGCCTGATGTCTGTGCAAGATCCCCAAAGACTTTGGAAGACGCTGAGAGCTCTGCCTCCCCCTGTGCACTGAAAACATCCTGATTTGTTATCACGGCTGAATTCACTCTGCCCAAACCCCTTGCTTCTTCAAAAGCAGATCCCAACTGGCTTTCACACCCAGGTGACCTTCTTCAGGGATGCTTCCCCTCGCCACCCGCTGCCTGGCCATCACATGTGTGACTCTTGGCAGCCCAACGTGACACTGACCTCAGCTTCCCTCCCGCACAGGCTGCTGCACCACAAAGCAGAGGCCAATCCAAGAACAGCTTGCTGACAGCCCTGTGGGTAATCATGATGAGCAGGGAGAGCCTGCCATGCCCTCTGCGCCTACAGCGCCCCAGCCTCCTCCATTCCCTTCCCAGTACCCCCTCTTTGAGTCCCCTGCTGCACCAGCACAACCGATTTGGGATTTGGCCCCCTCTGTTGCTCCCTTGCCTCCACCCCCCTTGGCAGGGTGGCTTTGTGAGCCCCTGAGCTGTCACAGCGCGGCTGCCGGCCGCCTCCGCCCCACCGAAGGTGAAGCTAATGCTGGGTGACACCTCACTCCCAGCACATCACACACCGAAGACGAGACCAGCTGAGGCTGCTCCCTGCTTCCTGTCCTGGAAACTTCCAGCACCAGACACCTAAGTCTCCCTGCAAAGAGCTTTTCCAGGGTGATGGAGGGGGTTTTTAATGCATCTGAAATCAGCATGTCGCAGGCTTTGCCGCCTCCTTTCTCCCCAGAGCAGGGTGACTAACTCAGCAGCAGCAGATTGGGTCACGGGCTGATTCCTACTCTGCTCCAACCAAACCAGGAGAGGCAACGTCCGAGGAGATTCAGGACTGCCAGGAGCAGGCAGCCTCAACGGCTTCTCCATACTGGAGGCTGGCTGCGTCGCTCTTGGCTGTGCATGGCAAAAGCCATCAGTAAGGTCTGCTAGCAAGGAAGCTGGGTAAAAGTTTCTGTTCCTCCCCTCCTGCTTCTGTAGGAAAAACTCATCTCAGCCCTGCAGGCTTCTATTAGCTGCCTCCACCCCTTCTCTGTGGAGAGACTTCGCGCAGGAGTCACAGGCAGGCAGGGGCCGTTTCTATTTGCAGCCATCTCACTGCCTGTGCTTCATCCACTTGCTGATAAAATGCCCCTCACCACAGAAACAAAGAGCAGCTTCTAAAAAAATCCACCCGCCCTCTACCTCCAAACCACGCTTCACTTCTGATTGACAGCTTGGGAAAGTTCCTAATTATGTCCCCTGGACACTTTGGAGGCGACCCACCCCAGAGCGTGATTTGATGGCTCAGCAAATGGATGGCCTCGTTTGTACTGATTTATATTACAGAGCCAGATCTAGCCTCATCAGCCTGGCTTGACCTAGTTTTTCTCTTGCATAGGTCAATAAAAACACAGCAAATAGAGCTAATCAGACACTGAGGATGCACAGTTAATTTGGGCTGGTCCAAATTTACAGGAACACTGCAAACTCTGCTGTCATGAGGAAGGAGAGAATAAATCTTTCTCTAAAAAGTCAAAGGGAATTATACAAAGGACATACCATTTCCAGGACAGATAGTGCATGAGGCTTTTTTTCTTTTTTTTTTTTGTTTGTTTTGTTTTGTTTTGTTTTGTTTGTTTGTTTTGTTTTGCTTGCGTCCCTTTTGGTCTTTCTGCATCTAGTGGATGCTGCACAATTCTTCCCCTGAAAGCAGAGAGGAATGCTCCCTTCTCTGCACTGGGGTTATAAGCAATCACCAAAAGGGCATGAAGTCAGACAAAAAAAAACACAAAGAAAAAAAAAAAGTGTGCAGCTGGCTCTAGAGTGTCCAAATAAATCCTGGGTAAATGCCAGGCTGCTTTAGTCACCGGCTCTAGCGGGAGAAGGACGACCTCCGTTAAACTGCCTGTGTAGTGAGAGGAAGAGTAGCCACATCAGAGGGCTGGCTGCATCGTGGCATCGTGCCACTGCTGTGGGCACAGAGCCGGCGGGACCTCGGGCAGGGCTGGGCCGACAGCGAACAGACACACGGGAACACACACGCTGCAGAACGTGCCTTACAAAACAAACACGTGTGAGGCACACACAGCAGGGTAACCCACACACATAGTCAGGGACATCCTAACCAAATGCTTAGTTTTCGTGCAAACACTGACTCCCACGTGACATATTAGAGATCTGCAGAAAAACACGTCTGCCGACCAGGATGCAGAGAGACATAATGCCTTACAGCCACACACATGCCATCCCTCCTCAGCCCATCATACCACGTGGACGTGACGGCTGCATTCAGGCATCGGCATAAATATGTCCAAAGCAGAATGCTTACATGTATCCCCCACGCATGGAGGTGGTGTGCAGGGACCCTGCTGTTGTCTGTACTCGTGTCCCTCTCTCATCCCCCTGCAAACATAGCACAGAAAAGGCGTACTCTGTGCAAATGTATTTTCCCATATAGTCACACTCGAGCATCAGTCACAGTACCTGTGCTGGCCTGTGCCACAGTAGGTATGCAACACAGCTGCATGAAATAAAATCATGGGTGGTAGTGTTGTACAGACTGCAAAGATGCATATAGTACAAAACATACCCACCCACCACACCCCAATCCCACAAAGACCCAGTCTGCAACCTATTTAATGGCTCTCAGCAACCGGCATGCTTCCAGGTCTGCAGCCAAGACCTACCGACTGCCCTGATGGCAGCACTGAGGAAGGACCGTACCTGCTAAGATGCTCCAGGGCTCTCCCCTGCTGGGGTTGCGTGTTGCCTGTACTCTTGCCCCTCCTTTTTCCTGGCTCTTTCCTCCTGTGGAGGTTTTCATGCCTCAGTGAGCCCAGGCCTGAGTGATAGCCTAACGAGGGCATCTCACATCCACCTGCTGATTATCGCCACACACAGTGCTGGCGAGTGGAGCCTGTGGGACCTCAGGGCTGCCTTGGTCTAGGGCTGAGGTCAAGAGTGTTCATTTCCCTGGGACAATTAATAGTTGCTTTCTCCCGTAGCAGACACGTGCAAGCCCGCTTTGCAAAGAGGGCAGGAGGCAGTGCCTTTCCAAGGGAACGGTCCCCCAGAGGCAGCTGCGGGAGAGCCTGCCTCCCTGTCTGCAGCCACTGCTGCCATTTCCACTCAGGGATTGCGGCTCCAGCGCTGCAGGCACTTGGAAGCAGCCTCATAAGGGCAGGCAAAGGGGCCAAGGTCACCCGTACCCACGCTTGCACTCAAGTGAGAGCAGTCGGCATGGCGCTCCCATGAGAATAAAAGCTGGCACCGACATGCCAGTAGTGATGAGGTCTCCACTTCTGGACAGAGCTGCGATGCTCAAACTGGCCTGAAACGACCCTGGGAAAGAACATCAATCCCTGCAGGCACTGAGCAGCTGAATCCCCAAAAAGGAAACGGCAAGGCTGTCTGCGTGGGGGGAGAAATGCAGGGCTAGCATAGGGTGGGCAGGAGCTGAACTGGACCACAAAGGACTACAGGGCAGAGCAGAGAGGGAAGGAAGGGCTCCCAGCCCGCTGCAGGGTGTGCAGACCCACCTGCGTGCTCTCCTGAGCCTGGACGTGTGGGGACCAGGCTCCGCTCACCACCGCGGGGAAAGGATTTACCTGCCCCCAGAACTGCACCAAATACCTTCACCGGAGAAAGGGGGAGAAGCAGCAGGCTCTAGTTCTGCCTGCCCGTGTGCCGGCTGCTCTCTCAAGAGATGCTCGCACGTTTGCAGTGAGGGAGAAATGGCAGCTGACAAAAGTTATTCCCAGGCAATTAGCCCCAAGAGGCCGGTGAAGGCTGCAACTGCTGTGCTACACTGCATCCCTGTTTTACTGTACCATTGCCAGGGCAGGGGGAAGGCGCGGGAGCTGAATGCACAGAAATATGCTTGTGTACGTGTAGGAGCTCCCACTGCTCTCGTTACAAAGTGTGAGGGTATTTCTGCATGGAGATCCGGGCCTCCTCCTGCTGCACAGGGAAACTGCAGCTCTGAGACCTGCCCCTTGGCCTCAGCTTTCTATGTCTTGGCCCACTCATTGCTGCAACTAGAAAGAGCTTAGTACTTTCAGAGACTCAACTTTTAGGGAGGCAGTTGTGCAATCCCAGATACTTGCAGTGACACAGCTTAGCTTTTTCTAAAGAACTGGCTATTCAAAAGACTACAGCATTTAATCTTAGCTTGCTATGGGAAGGTCTATCAGCAAGGTTGAGTTCCTCAGCCAATGTCCTTGCGCTGACGTAAAAGCAAGTGGGATATGTCCATCCAGAAAAGAAAAAATAGAGCAGTGTTTAAGGACATTGGAGATATCTGGGTTTTATTTCCCCCATTTTACCAGCATACACCCTAGCTCTACTGTTTCTCAGAAAGCAGAGCAGGGCCAGGCACAGAAATGCGAGAGCCACCAGCTGATGCCAGCAGCCATGAGAGCCTTGCCCTCCCCCTGCCTCCAGGAAAACCCTGCTTCGGTGTGCCACACTGCCAGGACTCCAGAGAAGAATCAGTATTTGCAGAGCAAACTCATCTTACTGCCTGCTGGCCCTCACCACATCCCACTCCGCAGCATTGTCCCTGTGTCTCTGGTGCTGGAGCATCAGCGTAATGTGATGTGACACCTTCCCCCACACTTTGTTATAAATACCATGTTTCACTGTAACTGTGTCTGACACCCCCTTCGAGGCATTTTCTCATGCTCCCAGCCAAGATGTGGGC
This sequence comes from Dromas ardeola, assembly GCA_013398915.1. NCBI lineage: Eukaryota > Metazoa > Chordata > Aves > Charadriiformes > Dromadidae > Dromas > Dromas ardeola. The sequence continues at coordinate 226,325 of VYZM01017361.1, read as the reverse complement.
ACGTGCAGATCCCCCCTGCATGCACTGACTCTAATGGCAGGGGGCTGCCCTCCATACCCTCTCCTTCCCCACCAACACCGGCAGAGATATTCGTGGCAGTGGGACAGGGTTGTGTAGGGTGAGCCATCTGCGGCGATTGCTTTGCGTTGGGTCTGACTCTCCAAGAAATAACGTTGCTAGATCACAGACCTCTCCCTTTCTTCTTCCATAGGATGGGTGCCAGTTCATGGTTCCCCATGACCAAAGTCCGTTATTTATTTGGAGAGCCAAACCATCTTCTTACCACCATGCCTCACCACTTCCCCGGGCACCCCTTTCTTAGGTGTGTGTGCTTGTAGTTACAGTAAAATGCCACTAGATGTCTGCCAGGGTCCTACATGTTGCCTGCTGGAGGTAGCCCTGGTAAACAGAGAGACAAGGCTGGGGTGCAAGCTCTGCAGAAACCTGTGTCTGTTTCTCACTTCATTATCCCAGGCAGGATTTCTGATAGTTTTGGACCTGTGGACAAAAAAATCTCCATTTTCCATTTATTTCCTTCTAAGAAATGTAGGGGACCTGAATATTATCTCTGTGTATCATAAATTCTTCTCCGGTTTCATTGCAGCTGGTTTTAGACAAGTTTTGAAGTCTTCCCCTCAGGACATGACCTCTGAGTAGGCACCTCCATTAGAGCTGCTTAGAAAGGCCTTCCCTACCATGGGGACATGGACAACAAAAAGATGCTGTTCCCGTACCAGCCAAGAGCAAAATCAGCTGTACAACCATTGAATAAGCCCTTCCTTGTAGCAAGACTGGTCACCCAAAATCGATCCTACAAGGACAAAACATGTATGCAGATCAAGTTCATTGAAGAGCCAAGGATGCCTTGCAAAGGCTATGTCACTATTTTGTTATCCCCCTCTCAAACGAATGTGTCCTGAACTCACCAGAGCCGAGCTGACCTGAAGACATCCCTGAGCTCATCCCTCCCTCGCCCCTCCAGTCTCCTTTTAACTCTGCACTACTCACCTTCCTCTTGCCCTGGCCTGTGCAGGCCTGGGGACCTGTTCTGGTCCTGCTGGGACCGCGTCCCTCTGTATCAGCAGGAGAGATGAATCCGAGCGATTGAACATGAACCACAGTGGCAGCAGCCCTCAGTGGTTCCCCTGCCATTTACCATAAACCTGGACACGCCTGGGGGGGACAGCAGGCTCAGGAAGGTGGCAGCCCTTCTGGAAAGAGGGGACAGCCACCTTCACACAAAGACACGCGCCTGTTTTTTCCCCGGTAGGGTTCTTTGCCCCCGTGGGGAGCGCCGAGGCGGTGCCAGCCTGGGAGCGAGAGCTGCAGGGTGCAGCCATCCTGGCGGGACGGGCAGTGATGCAGCTGCCCCTGCTCCTGGAGTCGCCCTGGGTGCCAGGAGCGGAGGACGAGTCGCAGAGCCACTGCCCAAGAGCCGTCGCTGAGGCTTCTTCCAGCAAAAGGGCAGCTGCAGCTTTATGATTTCACCTCTTGGGTAACTCTCTGCAGCAGATGCAATGCAATTACCGTCACTGATGTAAGCGCAATTACTGCTCGAGCTGCTTGAGAAATGCCAGTTATCTTTCAGAGGAAATTTGGGAAGGAAATCATCTCTTTTTGTCTTTTGAGGAATTTTAAATTTCCACTATCTTCTTTTTCTCTCAAAAGAAAAGTATGAGAAACATGCTTTTTTAAATACTGTTGATGTAAAAACATATTAAGGAAACACAAGAAAAAAAAGAGAAATTTGTAAGAGGGAAGCTATCTTAGAGTGGAAAAGAGAGCATTTTACATATCTTACTTTCTTTTTGAACTCTGTAACCAAAACTTTTTATTTTTCTATTCCAAGGGTATTTATCTTTTTATGTAATAAAGTTAGTTTTAAAAAAATAATAACCAGCTTTACGTCCAGGTCTACCCTGTAGAGGTCAGGATAACATAGGAGCCTCTGCATTCAGAGCTGGCCCTCCCCATGGCTGCACCGCCCAGCTCCAGGCCAAGGAGATCTTGACAATCATGGAGAAGAAAAGCAAATTTCCTTCCCTTTTGCTTCACAGCTGACAGCCCAGTATGGGACCAAAGGGGACACTCTGTTAAAATCTCCCAGAAAGGCAGCCGGCTGAGCGCTGGCTGGGAGAAAAAGGCAAAAGGCAGTTAAAAAATAATGGAGAGGCCAGAAGAGAGAGATGGAGATAGGTACTTGGCTCACAAGATCTGGGGATGTAACGAGCACAAAGCATTTGGAAACGCTCAGAAGTTGTGTCTGAAAAGCTCCCCTGGCTGATGTGTCAAGGAGCTTCCAATCGCCTTTCAAAAGCTTCCCTTCTCTCTGCTGCTCCCTTTGTAATGGGTGGCTGTTTCTAATTATCTGTAAATGTTAAATGTTCCCTAATTCAATCAGAACAACTTGTTCACAGATGGCAAACCCTTCATCTGCTCAGCTTTCAGCAGAGTCTCTGACTCAAGAGCCATTGATCCCTTTTTTCCCAGAGAGGCTGGCTTGAGACACGCAAGGGGTGCGGGGAGGAAAGGAGCATGTAGTGTACAGGAACAATTCCAGACCTTTCCCTTTTCCCTTGACAGCTCCCGCGCCATCCTCTGCTCCCGTGTAACCCAGTGCTCTCTCCTGAGCAGCACGCTGCAGTCATGACACTGGCATGTGCGTGCCTTGGGTTCAGCCTCTCCTCCTCTCCTCCCAGCCACGTTACTGCTCCTCGTCTCCTCTGAGCGAGCAGTCCTGGTCAGTGCCACCTCACCCCACCTTGCAGTAGGTACGCAGTGTGGTATCTTGGGTCCCGACGCAGCTATGTCACGGGCCCGTGGTTCATCTCACCCAGCATCCCAGCTCCTGTCACCGCTACGCTGGCTCACGTCAAGCTCAAGCCCGGCTGATGCTGGGGCCGTTGGACTCTCTCTTTCTTATCTCGTTGCCTGCTGGTGAATGGCACGTGCCGACGCTCTGTGTCCTTTCTCAGTCCTTGCTCCCAGCACACACGCTCACTCGCATCTATCCCCCTCAGCTATAGCACTTTTTCCCTTGCTACTGTCCAGACTTGTTGATTAGGTCAGAAAACTACTGCCCAACGCCCAGGAACAGCTGTAACAGGGATCCTAAATCAGGTATCCCCAGTCATGTCACTAAAATTTGCAATTTACACTACACAAGCCAGGGGGCATGGGGGACAAAGGAGGGCGGTGGTGAGGTTTTCTTGTTAAACCCAAGGGAAACTCTCTTTACTGCCGATTCCTAATGATTTATTGAAGCATCTAGTCTTCCCCTCAGACCTAGAAAAGGGTCTTGCCTTTGATCAACCAGTGACTCACCATCTGCAGCCGAGGTGATTTACGACAAATGCAAGCTATTTCTGCACATGGAAGGGGAGAAAAATAGGCCTCATCATCACTGAGAGGGTGGGAAGGATAAAAAACAAGCCGCCCACAGGATAATGCTGGCTGGGCTGCTCCTCGCAGCTTTGCTGCTCCCCCCAGCACCTCAGCGGAGCGCCTGGCTCCCCACGGCAAAAACGCTGCCGCGAGGGGTTGTGTGGGGGAGACTCTTACGTCTCAAATAAATGGCTCCACGCCAGGATAGGAATAGAACAGCTTAAATTATACTCTTCACGTCGCATCGCGGGGCTGGGCGCGGGTCTCCGTCAGCCCTGCCGACGGAGCAGGGCTGCAAGCACAGCCCACGGGACGGAGTGCATCCGCAGCCACTGCTGAGCACATATCCTGATCATGCTTCCAGGTCTGGACCTGCTCTTTTCAATACCCATCCTTCCCTTCCTCACGGCGTAGCCAAAATCTAATCACTTCCAGATCAGGAAACTGTATTTCCTGATCGCTTTTTTTTTTTTTTTTATTGGCAAAAATCTCCAGCCGAATCCTGACACAAAAATGAAATCCTTAAAGACCTCTAAATGCTTTCGATGACATGCCTAAAACCTGCTGCAGCGTCCCTCCAGCCTTCACTTTCTGACTCTGCAAAAATGCCTTTAGCTAAAAGACTGTCCCCTGCTTAAAGAAGGAAAATGTTTCGTTGTTCAGGACATGAGCGGATTCACAGCTAACACCCAGCCACCCATGAGAGACTCCCGGCACAGCGAGCTTTGCAGAATCACTGCTCCATATCCTCCAACAACTGGTTAAGGAGAAGAAAAGTCATTAAAGTGTGCATTACACTCGCTGGAACAATCCTTGGGCAGAAGCTTCATGCAGAGCCCCACTGGGCAAAGTGCTCCACTGCTCAGGAACGGTGATTAGGCAGAGTTTGTTAATGAAGCAGATTTTAGGCTCTAAAGGCAAGTGGAGAGAGAAGAGAGAGAGCAGACTCTTCGTCAAATGGTATAATGTGGGCTTGCTGCAGCTGATCTTCGGTGGACATAAATCAGTTCAGTTCTCCCAGCTTTTATCAGCTGAGGATCTGACCCATGGGATGTGCGAATCATTGAAGGGCACCACACCAATCACATCATAATAAAACTGCTCATCTTTGGCAACTGGCTGCTGCAGATCTCAAAGCATTCTGCAGACGTCCAAAGCTCCTTCAGAGCCACAAAGGTTTCGCTCACATTTCCAAACTTGCCTGTTTCATATGCTCCCTGAAGGTTCAGCTGCTTTAAATCAGGGCGATCCCCTGGAGGCAGAGGAGGGGGGTGTAAAGGGAACCTGAGTAAAAGCATAGTCAGCCCTGCTGTTCTGATCTCGCTGGGCCATCCGCCTCTGTAATGAAAATCAGCATCACCCTGTGGATACCAGCAGAACATGACCAATTTACTCTGTCTGAGGCTATGTTCCCAGCTCTATGGTACGTGTTTTGCCCTGCGTGAGAGATGAAAGGGTGGATCAGAACTCTTAAAAAAAGACCCAACACGGTTTTACCCGTGCACAGATGGTGTGTACAGGAGGATTGCACGCACAACATCCCCAAATGCAGAAAAATATGCTTCCTGTTCTCTTCTTCCCTTTTCTGATTTGTCATCCTCCCCATCTTCATACCTTTCCCCTCAAGCAGGAGCTGTGGGTCTCCACAGCCATAGAGAGAATTCCCATTTCCTGCAGCAGATTGCCAAATAGCCAGGTACGATCTTCTGCCCTTTAGATCTTTCCCTCAGTGATGTAACTCTGCCACCCCAAGTACCCTTGGAACTGCGAGCCCCTGCTCAGCACGAGGCGGGGAACCTCTGCCCCTGTTGCAGAGTAGAAAGCCCACAGAGGAAAGGAATGAGCTGGAGGCGAAGAGGCTTAGCAAAGGGCAGAGAGGCAAGTGTCCCAAAGTCACTGCAAATAGAGTTCATGGGAGTTTGCTAGTCCAAGTGAAGGCAAGATCAGGACAAGCCCTTCCCCAAAATAACTCCTGTTAGATGCAGGACAGATGTTCCAAACTGCTCCACAGCACTTCCCAGAGGACCCAGGCACCTGGTACATGGCTTTCCAATGGCTTTCTGTTAGTGCCAGCCTTTATCCTCTGTTATTATCCATAGTGTGAGCGCTTCCAGGAGCTCTAGTCTCCCTGCCCATGCTGAATCATTTGTGACAGGAGGAAATTAGGTCTGATGGGAGCAGGGATGGGTGGTTTTGGAGAGACCTCTCTCCTTTCCCAGAGGGAAACTGGGAAGGAAGGGAAGGAAGACCCCCCCATAGTGCTAGGTGGTGTACAAGCACAGAAAAGAGAAGTAGACAGATTGCAATCAGTTCTTACACAGGCTTTCCACCTGTCCTTCAGGCACAAGTACCTCAGTTTGGCAAGCCCTTCTAAATCTCTGTCGTTAGCAGTAAAAATGAAGCATTTTCCCAGCCACCGTCTGATCCTCTTCATCAGTCACTNTACTCATCCTGAGCATAAAATCCACTTAGCCAAGCCCCTTCCCATACAGCCCTTCATCACTAGGGATCGATTTCCTATATTGACTGAGCGGGGCCCAGCCATTAACGAGTTCATTTTCCATCACTTAGATGCAGATGGATTCCCTCAGGAGCCCCAGGGTCACCGAAGTTTCATTAACAGACACTGTAAAAGTATTTAAATACATTAAAAAAAATCACTTGACAAATGGAGTGAGCCCATAGTTCCTACTCCTCTCAGGTTATCTTAAAAGATAAAAGAAACCTTTGCTGCCCACAGAAGGACAGAAAGCCCTTAACAGCTTGTCCCTGCTATTATCCATCTCACAACACGTCACCTCTAAAGAGGTCCTATTTCCCATAATGCTCCAGATGGGAACCATCTATTCATTTATCCACGCTCTGGCTGAGCGTGTTCCAGCCACTGAAGGCTTGTGGCTTCCAAGCTTTCCTGTTAGCTGTGACACGTTGTCTGGTGGTAAACTGAGGCATGAAACGATGAAGACTCAGACACAGATCTGCATGCTCAGACACACTAGCAGAATAGATATCATAGACAGGCACTGGTAGCTCTGCTGTAAAGTGAATTCTCATCCCAATTGTTTATATCAGGGCAAAAAAATCCCATAACCGAGCCCTATCTGGCCTTGAACACATGGAAAAATATGTGTCAGAAATACAGGCTGAACTCAGGAGTCTATTTCTGCTGCTAAAAGATTTCTGTCTTCTTGCCGCAGATCTCTAGAAGACATGCTGAATTTTACTACCATGAAACTCCATGTAGGTGCTGGCTTAGCTGTCACTCCATGAGAGGGGGTGTGGAACCCAAAACCACCACCAAATCTCCACCAAAAACATGGCCACGGAAAATTCAGCCCTGCAGACAATTTCCATTGTAAGCTCATTTAAACAAGAATTTAATGTGACATTTTTCTCCCCGCTTGGAAAGAGATGACTCATTATTAAGTCAGTCTACAACTCTTATTGGGTGCCCAGGATGGCAGGGTCTCACAGCACTTTGAAGTTATTATCCCCAAACACTAGGACACAGGGCAAATAAACCTGGCTCCCCCAAGTCCCAGGCATGCGTGAATCCTTTGTCCTCATGGGAAGACTATAAAGTACCATAGATCTACCAAATTTTTCCTAGTATCTTTTTCCATCACAAAAAACCCCCAACCAAACAGCTAGCAGTAATTAGCAGGTAGAGCCTGGCTCGTTGGCTGGTTGAATGGAAGTTTGGGTAGACTTGCCACGGGGACAAATGTTCGTCCTCCGTGTCAGGCCAGCAGCTCTCCCAGGGAGATGGACAAAGCCTCCCTATCCAGTGTCTTTGGAAAGGTCTCATAATCTCCTAGCAGCTCAGATAAGGAAGGTGACCTCCTCCCTCCAGCATCTGCAGAAGAAAGCAGAAGCTCATGGATGGAGAACAATTGCTCCCACAATTAGACGGGGGAGGGAACTGGCCCATGAGGAGAGGTTTGTCCTCTGAGAGAGAACAGTAACATCATTTCACTAGCCCCTCTGCAGTTACTGTGGGCTGACAGAAACATTTCCCTTGGAGTCCCTCCAAATTCACAGGGCTAACTCCTCAGACTGCTGCAAAATTCCTCTGAATAGACATCAGCCAGGCCCAGTTGGCATTTACAAAACAGGCTGTGAGGGGGTTACTCTAGGTTCACGAAAGCGCTGTTTGGATTAAAACCCCTTGCCTTCCCTGGGATGGAGGAGCGCGCACCAGAGACCTCCACCGCACGCCCAGCCTGGTAATAGTCTCCCCCTGCTCACCAACAGGAGATTCATTAATGCCGACAAGGTAAACTCAGGCTATATTATTCATATCTGTATTTATCAAGTATTTATGCTGACAACCTAGAGGGCGATAAATCAGCATCACTGGGATGTGTTGATTCCTGTGGCCTATTCTGATGCTGACAAGGCTGATGCCTGCCTCTCCTGGCGGAGGGGGGCAGAGGGCCCTGCTCGCAGAGAAACAGCTCGTTTGTGACAGATGGAAATTAACGGCCTGGCTGGAAGATGGGGAGAGAGAGAGGACAGTCTTTGCTCGATGTGCCTCAGAAGCAAATTGCAAGGATTGAATGGGGAAGCTGCTTGTGCAGCAGAAACCTTTCCCCACCTGGATGCGGACTTTAACAAAGCTCGCACCTGCGTAGCTGTGCCAGCCGGGAACGGCTCTCGGGCTGCTGTCTGTGTCCAGCCACGGCAGCATGGACAGGGAGGGGGCTGCTCCATGTTCACAGCAGCATCACAGCTCAACGCACGCCAGATTTACACCACAATTTCCCATGCCTGGGCTGGATTTACTGCAGATTTGCTAAAGCTAATGCATTGGAGTTGCTCCAGAGGAACACCTTGACAGGGGGGAGCGGATCTGGTCCAACTCCAGGGACTCAGCAGGGTGACAGTGTCATCCAGAGTCACTGTGGTGGCTACAGGGGCGTTGCCCCCCATTCACGGCAGCAGCTCTACTGCCATAGCGTCAAATTTACACTCCTGTGCTATTGACTTGACAGCCCGCAAATGAGACAGTCCTGCAAACCTCTTGACTTCTTGCCCTGTTATCCAGAGATCAGGTCCCAGAAGAGCTTATGCGAGAAAAGAAGCCTATTTGTCCAACTACTGAAAGCAAAGGGCTTATTTCCACTTGTAAATTTACAGCAAGTTCTTATCCTGATTCAAATCCGAAGCAGAGCGTGTCAGTGAATTTCCAGTTCAGAAGCAATCTCTCTGCGGCTCTTCCCTCATGGCTGACTGCACAGCAGCCTCTAAAGCCCTCGGCCAGGCGGCTGTTCTGGGTATCGGTTTGGGACTCTGTGTCCTGCCTGCCTTGCCATGCATGGGCACTGCCACGGCACTCAGGAAGGCAGGGCTACAGCGCTGCTCAATAATGCATGCTATTTTCTAATACAATAACCGTTGAGGCTTGTGCTTGGTCTGAATGAGCTGTGCCAGTGCCGGAGAACGTAACGGTTCAGATGTTGGAGCTGAGAGACAAGTCTTGACGCGAAAAGAGCGAATTCCCCTTGCTGGACTTCATTAGCCATGCCGGGAACACATGCCCTTTGAAACATTTCTGCTGATTTCATTTTGTATTTCTCCTCTGTATTTTCCTTCTCGATGCCGTCGCTTCTCTGTGAATGCCATGTTTAATCTTCTGCCTGGCGCTGGCCCTCCATGCATGTGTGCGCGCACGCACAATCCCAAGTGCAAGCCGGCGTGCTTCTCTGCATGCAAGACAGGCCTTTTAATTCCTTCTCAGATGTCAGCTCCGCCAGGGAAGCCGCGAGCTCCTTCTCTCCAGCGTTTAAGCAGCTTCGCCGAAGCCGTTGTTCTTCGCTGAGGTGGAGGCGGCCGGCGCCGCCCTCGGGCCCCTCGGCGGCGCGGGCGCTCCTGGGCCGGGGAGCGGGGATGGCTCGGCGNCCCCGCGGCCCGGGCGGCGGGGCGGAGGCGGCGGAGCCGGCCCCGCTGACACTAGATGGTGCTCGGCAGTTGTGCTTGGTGCCGCGGTGCCCGGGGCCGGCTCTCGGGCTCCGCTGGGGAACTGCACCGAGCCACCAGCCCGGTTCGCCTGCCTTTTCCCTTGCGAGGCGTTCGGCCCGTCTGCTGCACCAGAAGTGCTCCTCCTGCCCCAGTGGAGCCCGTCCCGGGAAGGGTGGGATCAGCTGCACCCCTTCCTTCTGCTCCGGCACCGCCTGCACAGGGAGAGCTGACCCCTCTTCCCGCAACTTCAACCCAGGAGACACCTAAGAGCGCTCAAAAAGCTTGGGGCCCTTTTCCTAACCTATCAACAGATGGAGCCTCCATCCCTTCCTCTGCCTAGCTCAGAGAGGACCCAACATTAAAAACATCTCCCAGCATCGCTGTCGATGGCTGGAGTGGAAGGTGTGAGTTGGAACAGAAAGCCAAGAAGAAGAGTGGACCAAAGAGCCGCATGGCGCAGTGGTTTGAGCTAGACATGGATGCTGCTTGCAGCAGTCTCACCCGTGCAAGAGCGCTCCAGCCCATTCACCCCCAATTTGTGCCCAGCTGGATTGAAAGGCACTCAGACCAGCCGTTGTTGGGCATTTCCAAAACATGGGTCCTCCCAAGCACACCAGGCTTGCACTTCCAGCCACTTTCTACTGAGAGCCTCTAGCAGAATTCATACTGCATTCTGCAAGGCCAGGATTCCTAATCTCCCGGGCTTCTTTTCTCCATGTATAATGAGGATTATGGTTTAATTCCTGCCTCACAAGGGGGTGCTGTGGGGATTGAGAGGGTTAAGGCACTCAGATAGCATTCCAGCAAGGCTATTACAAACCCTTCAACAGAGGGGGACAGAAAAAACACACTGCTGTTCGCAGACTGCTTACAACTTGCATCAGCTTCCATTAACTGGGAGGCAATTTTCTCACCAGTTCAGATTTAATTTCTTCTCCAACTGCTGGCCCTATCCAGAGAACAGCAGGGCAGGAGCGACTATCAGCACTGAATTGCCTTTTAAAAGGATGGTGCTTTCAGATCTGAAGCAGTGTCTGCTGTCTGTACAGTGTGTATGTGTGTGTACGTATGTGTGTTCATGTAAGCATGTAGGAGAGCTCAGAAGTGAAGCCAAGCAGAGAATCCGCTCAGGAAGCCCTTTGCACCTCTGATCCCTCATTGTTGACTGCGCTGCAGACACATTATGTGTGTTTACAGATGAAAAGGCAAAAATAAAACCGATGTCGGCTTTAAAATTCTGTTCAGCACAGCCTTCTGCACTGATTCAAAATGTTTATAAACACAGGAGTTAATGTAATCAGCACTGCAGCAAATACACACCAGGTACACGGCGGAGACAGGAGTGTCAAATGCGCTCCCAGCTCAGAATGACAGGCCTCTGCTGTGGGCTCTTCATCAAACAAAAGCAGCTGAAAAAACCCGCTGAGGAATGGTGTAAAGAGCAATTCCTCCCCCCTCCTTTTTCCCTCCTTCCAATCCCCTCTGGTAATTATAATTGTAAAAAATAATATAGGATGTCCATTCCCACTGAGCCTTGCCAGTCGCAGGGCCTTGCCAGACCGTGTGTGTGCAGGGAGCCACTGGAAAGCAGCCACAGCTCGGGAAGGGGAGCGGAGGCACAGCCCCAGACATCCCTAGAGGAACTGGAGTTCACCAGTGTGGGGGAATTCCCGGGTGACAATTCTCCTCTGCGGCAGGCAGCAGCCCCGAGGATGGAGCCGCCGCGGTGGTCCCCTGAGGGCGATCCATCAGCCCAGCCCCATTGTTCCTGGGCATGTGCTGTGCTCATCCCCAAGCAGATAGGAGCTGCCTTTACAACGATGTGGCCGAGCCATTTTGCCCTGACTCCAGCCCAGCAACCCTCCAGCCCCGGGGAAGGATGTGTATCAGCTTGCCAGGGAAGACCCCGTCCAAAGGAGTTATGCCACTGCAGAACCCTTACCAAACCCATCCCGTGTCCTCCTGCACATTGCCAAAGGACCATGCTCAACCGCGTTAGCCGGTGGGAAGGATTTGGGGAGGTGCGCGTGAAACGCCCTATTACAGCAGGTTGCCGCAGAGACGTTACCTCACATGTCAGCATCAGCAGAAAACTCTTCTGCTGGCTGAACAGCCAAAATGCTGGGCGGACAAAACAGTGCTCAACTACAAGCAAGCCTTTATTTTTTTTTCAGCCAAATGTTGTTTCATGCTTTAATTGCAATTTTCAAGAACTATATTAGCATGACAACTTATGTAAGCGTCGGCCAAGTTGCTACACCATTTCTAGTATCTGTGCCTAAAACAGATTTCACAGGGGTGCAGAGGAAGGGGCTTGTATAACTTTTGGATCTCTGCTCTGATGGCCAGCTGCCATCTAAAATGAGATTTCTACCATCCCTCAAAATCAGGAAGGGGTAAATACCACTTCTGCACAGTGTTAGGAATGATTTTCCTTGGGGAAGGGGGGATTCCTCACAGCCCGGTCCTTTGGACTACCTGAAGCACCAGGTGGGTTGTTTTTATCTCTCTTTGTTTCTAGTGGAATATGTTTATAGATTTATGAAAGGGATTTCTGATCCTTGGAGTGGTCCATGTGTTCCTGAACTTGGAGCAGAAAGGATGGGCAACCTTTGAAACCCCTGCCCTATTATTGCAGGCGCCGTGGTATATAGTTAGGGCTCCTGCTCCCACGTCTCTGGCTGGGATGCGCTTCAGAAACCTACTGCTGGGAGGGTTAGAAACAAGGAAACAATCGGCTAAACCAGCTGATAGAGCATAGCAGAAGGCAGCCCTATCAGCCCCTCAGAGGACATGCACACAGAGACCTCCTCAAATCAAAAAAACAAGTATGACGCAATTAAATATGTTACATATTATGATCTTCCTCCCCTAGAAATAACAAAAACTGCCAAACCAAAGTATTCTACTCCTGCCTTTCCTGCTCATGCAGAAGTCCCCTTGGGCTTCACGGAAATTTTGGACTCACAAAAAGCTGCAGAGCAGGGGCCCATGGCACTGTGTAATAAATCTTAGAAGTTAACAGCCAGAACTGTGCCAAATGTGATGGGTTTTACTTTGTGCAGGATCATGAAAATAATACATTTTGGCTCAGTAAGTTAGGCCTGATGCACCAGGGCTAATGGTCGTCTGCTGCTGCTGCTAATGGCTTTACATTTTTGTCTCAAATGTTTGAGGTCTCTCATTTGGGATGCCAATGCCCAAGGCTCTATCAAATCTCCCCATATTCTTGAAGGGAAATCTTAATTGTACCCCAGATGTAGCACTGAAACGTCACTTTGCTTAGATCAAGTCATGATCAATCTCAAGTTTTCCTTTCTGCGATAGATTTCAGATTTGAGTTTGCAACAAACTGGGGGGAGGAACTTCACGTATTTGCCGTGTCCATTCTGTGCCACCTGCAAGCCCCCAGGAACAGCGTTCCCCTTCCTAGCCCTCACAGTGAATGGCTTGGGCAATTTCAGTGTTTGCCAAACCATCACTGCTCCCCGCAGCCAAGCAGCGCACCAAAGGGCTGCCAAGGGTGAGAACAGACCCGCCTGCTGTACTGCATAATCACAGCTTTGGCTATTCTCTTTCCTTTCACAGAGGAAAGCCTCTAGCTGCTGGGCCTGTGAAGGAAACCCTGAACGTGTGAAACGAGGGTAACTGACCCAAGATGTCCTTGCTTGGGTTTGCAGAAAGCTTAAAACGCGAGTGCTGAGGTCTGGCCTGCCCCACGCACCTCAGCAGAGGCTAGCTCAGGCGCCAGTGGCAATACATTAAAAGGGAGACGGTAGAGTATCACACTGGGAAAAATGTAAATTGGAACACTGTGTAATGTGGGAGACTATCGCAACTTTGAGAGACCTGCCCTGGGGAGTAATGTCTCATTGGAGTTACCTCTTTAATGGAGACAGGAAAAGAAATAATGAGATTTTATGGATTAAAGGTGAAACTAGCCAGATAAACACTCCAAGGACAGGAAAACCAAGCACTGAAAGAACTGGTGCGAGGATGCCAGGAACTCTCCATAGCTTGCCTGTCCACAAGGACAGGTGGTTGCGCTCCTAAGCTCTGGCCTGCAGCTTTACAGAAGAGGCAGGGAGGCAGAAATCATCGGGGCAAGTTCAGCAGCCTCTGCTCCACAAGCAGGATGTCCATCAGAATCCCAGTGGTCTTAAAGTCTATGAATCTATTAACGAAACCTCATTACTACGTAATAACTTTTGTTATTTTGGAACAAACCTTGTATCTGGCTAATCCGCTTTGTTACAGAGCTGCCCATCCTTCCCTCGAACAGGAATTAACTTCTAAAGGAATTAAAAGGAGGAGGAGACTGCTGAAGGGGTCCTTAGAGGTATCTTTTTATAGCTGCTGGCTGCCCCCCCCCCCCTTTTC
>VYZM01017361.1:188445-210639 GCA_013398915.1 Dromas ardeola | reverse complement strand
GGTGTGGAAGCATCTGCCTGAGGGTGGGAGAGAGTCGGGACCGATTTCATCTCTGGCTGGGAGAGGAACAACACGATCGTTTGTTTTGCAAGCAGCTGCAGGCAGTGGGCTCCGGAGTCCTGGGAGCTGAGGCGGTTTGTTTGCTTTTTGGATCGAGCAACGTCTAGTGAGGCATAGCAGCCAGGCTTCCCGGGAAAGGGAGCCACAAGGCTGGGTAACGATGTTTCGGAAGGAGAGGTGGAAGGTTTCAGCCGTCCAGCATCCCCGAAATCCCTGCTCCCCTCAACACACACACACTTCCCGCTGGCTCTTTTGCGGAGGGGCTGGACTGCTCCCAGGTTTCAGACCATCTTTTCACTGCTTTTACACTTGGTTGTCTGATGGCATCTGAGCCATCCCTTTGGTTCTGATCCATCCCTGGAAAGGAGGAGATGGGCAGAGATTTGGATTGACTTCTCCCCAGCTCATCCAGACTATCCTGGCGGTCGCAGAACAGCCCGTGTGTCCCCACCCCAGGGCTTGGTCCTGCCCTGGGCTCTAACACAGCTCTTAGAAGCGGGAGAGTGACCCACTTTGTGAAGTGCCCTGGGGGAGACTCTTTTATTCTGCTCCAATGCAGAATGGGTTAATGCCATCCTGGAGGGCTTTCCAGAGTCAGAGACATGGAAGGGGGACCAGCAGTCTGGGTTTACAGCGCTCGTGAATGAACTGGGAAATGCAAATAGAACCGATTTTTGCCTTTTTGAGGCTAGGCTCCTGGTGGCTGGGTCTGGAGTGCCTGGCAGCGGGTGCATGTGCCACCCCTGGGCTGGTGTCCAGCCTTCTGCAAGGGCAGAAGAGGCAGCCTGTGCCTGCAGGAGGGGGCTCTGCAGCTGGAGAGGAGAAGTTGCAGTTAGGGCAGGGTGGAATTGCCTCCGCTCCTCCTCTTATTGGGCTGGGGCAGCATCCTAGAAGGGCAGCCAGGCTGGCTGGGCTGCGACTCTGAGATGTGGCTGCACTTAGCAAGGTCTGGGCCAAAAGACTGGCCATCCGAGCAAATGCCAGGGCCCAGGGCTCCCCAGTGCTAGCAAAGACAGAGATGGTAACATCCAGGGCATGGGAGATCAACAGAGCACAGTGACTGGATGGTCCAGCTAAAATGAGAGAGGACAAAGGTTAAATGGGAGGGGGTGGCAGTCAAGAAACCAGGGAGACTGTGAGAGGGAAAAGGTTAACAGAGGGATGAGGAACCTGGTCTGGGTGTACTCTGTATTCCCAGGACAAAGGGATCTGCTGTGCATTGCAAAAAGAGGTGATGGAAGGGACAGCCTGGGGCTCCCTGCACTCCTCTGTGCTTCCAGGCAGGTGCCTGGCTGAGCTCTGGCTCCTCACAAGGAGTCTCAGAACTTTCCATGCCATTCTTCACCTGGTCTTCCCTCCTTCTCACCCCTCCACTGGGCAGCCCCATGCAGGAAACCCTCCCCACAACCGCTGGGAAAGGCACTGGAGGTGGAGTAATGCTGCGGTGACTGTGCTGGGTAAACCAAAAGGGGTTTATGCTCCCCCAGTCCCTCTAGGAATTGCTTTCCCCAAGGAGACACACAGACAGTGACCCTGGGGCAGCCTGGCATCTCACCTTGTCCTGCCAAGAGAGACTTTTTTCCCCCACTTATTCTATTTTTGGCTGTTCTTGAGGCTTTGCTGCCAGCAGTCAGGCAATCTTGTCTCCTGCCACTCTGCAGTAGTCCGATAGTTTGTCTTGCACTGTCCCGCTGACAGCTCTGCCAGGATAAGCCAGTGGTGCATCTAGTGGTGCCTTGCCAAGGAAAGGGTACGGCCAGCTCTGCAGTGCTCTGGGAAGATAATCCTTCCCGACCCCTGTCCGTGATCAGCGAATACCCTGAAGCCTGTGTGGGCGAGACTCTCGGCTGGACCAGTTTAGTGGTGGATGCACCACATTTGCGGCAATGACTGATCCTGTATTACATATTTATTCATTCGTTCGTTTCATTCATTTGTGCGTTTATTTGTGCTGTGGACGCATCCCAGAGCAGGGAAGGGCCAGCACAATACTGTGCTCGGTGCAGCACAAAGCCACAGCAGACTGACAGTCCTTACCAAACCATAGGTCTGAATGTTGTACTGAGGCAGGTAGTTCCTCAAGTTCGCAATGCATTCGCCAAAATCAGCTGAGGGTATATGTATAACAAGCCACATGTAAGCTTTGAATGCAGACAGCCTTGCTTATTAAGGAGAAGGGGAGAGTGGAACTCAGGATCCTCTACTGTAAGTGAATTAGCAACTGTGGACTTTGTTGGAAAATGTGGTTTGGTACCTAGCACTCAAGAACGATGGGAAGAAGGCAGGAGACACTACCTGCTTTCTGCAAAACCTTTCATGGTCATCTGATCAATGCCGTTTCATTTTTGCTCCCATCCATGTATACTACCTCCCCCTTCTGACAATGTTAGCTTTTTTTCTGATGAGGAAATAAAAGTTCCCTGCTGTAAAAGCTGTAAGGAATCCCTTATAAAAATCTGCTTTACAAATTGTCTTTAATGTGATCGGCTCAATCGTCCAGAACGGATTCAATTCAGGGTTCCTGCAGCCGTTCCATACAAATGTGCCTGCCTGTCCGTTCGGAACCATTAACCAGGTATCAACTCAGGCTATGGTGTTAGGGCTTCAAGATACAGATATGAACGGGGCTTATTGAAAAGCTGTGGGGTACTGGCAAGGAGAGATCCTAGGCGGCTGATCTTCAGAGGTTAGGAACACTTGTGGTTAAATTTATGCTTTACAAGTCTTAACAATCTGTCTGTTTATCCCTGCCATGAAACTCAGTACAGCTTGAGATGCAACCACGCAGCGCAGAGGCATTCATCTTGTGCTTGGTCCTGCGTCTGCAGATCTGGGCCTCTGTTTCCAAAGGCTCTCCTCTGTCTGGGGACAGATTCCTGTCTGCTATCACTGGGCTACCTCGTGGGCTCTGAGAGGGGCCTGTGAGTCTTTCTTTGCAAAGTGCTTTGAGATCCTCAGCAGGGGAGAGCTGGAGAGGTGTTTGAAGCTTAGACACAGGGTTTTTCCATCACGGCGCTTGAAAGCAGCATCGGCTGAGCTGTAGTGACCTGGAGGCCTTAGGTCAAACTTGGCTGCAGCTGGAGGGAGGGATCCTTTTTGGGGAGGTACGACAGCTCTCTGCAGCGCTGGGAATAGTCAGTGTGTCACTGCAGGATCTGGACCATCTTGTACTCTGCAGAGCAGCTTTAATATCCCAAAGCTGCTTTTAAAAGGCACAAAGTTGCCAGAGATTTTTTCAGCCTTTGGTTTGAGTTCTTAGTTGTTATTTTTTCTTTCCCCCACCTTTCTCTCCCAAAACTGAGAAACATCAGGCTATTTCAGGAAGCCAAAGTGTGTCTTTTGCTGATATTTTTTTATTAAATCTCGCTTGTTGCGGTGAAACCGACCCATCGAGTTTTAACCTGGTGTGAATTGATGAGCTCATGTATGTGTCAGTGTGGGTGAGGCGACAGGCTGTACCGAGAGCCAGCTCAGCCCACGAGCAGGGGGGTGCCTGCCCCATGGCCAGAGCCAGGGGACGACCGTGGTTAATGCTATTTGCTCTCTGAACCGGCAGCGTTAATCAAGCGAGAGCTCCCAGCCCAGTGCACATGGATCCATTTGCAAAGAGACGTACAGAAGCAGGGGCATTACCACAGCCAGCAACACATCTAGTGCGAGGCCGGTGCTCACAATTAACTGGTGGCTGACGAGATGCCGATGCTGGCGGAGCCTGGCACATCTCTCCTCGCATCGCCCCTCCTCTGGGCTGCAACTGTACCAGCCACAAAGCCAAGTTTACAGGGAGGCACCAGAAGGATCCTTTGGGCACCGCTCACACCTCAGCTGAATCACGAAGGGAACCAGAAGAGCCGGTTGTCGTGACCTGCTTCCCAGGCCTGCGTTTCCACTGGCACCCCTTGCCCTCTGCTAGTGCCGCTAAGGCTGGGGACAGCGGGGACAGCCTGTCATAAGGCGGGGGAGAGCAGCGAGTGGCCACCAGTAGCCAGGGGAAGGCTCTCTCCCACCGCCAGCGCCCTGGGGAGTTAGGCAGCACTGCCAGCAGACAGGCGTGTGGGGGAGACGGTGGGGCAGCGCCAGGGGAAAAGGATTTTTTGGAAGAGCAGAAGTCAGGCTGCTGTAAATGCCGCAGGGATGAGTTGGTAAGTCCTCAGCCAGATGGCCGCAATCCTCAGGGCCTTTGAGAAAAGGTTTGCGTCTTGCAACATCATCGCTGGAGGTTGTGATGGCTCTTCCTCCATCCTTTTCACAGACCATCAAGGCATATTGGTGCAAAAAGCAGAAACAAATGAGAGAGGGACAAAGGTACTCCAAGCCGAGCAGCCCCTAGAGATCTTCTTGCTTTTTCAAATACGTCAGATTAAATCAGGGCAGCTCTGATGCAGGGTGAGTTGGTGCCGCCAGCCACTGGAGCTGGGACCCAGTTTGCATTTGAGACACCTATTGTGTTAATTACCAGAGCACAGCCATCCCAGCACAGAGAATTCAGAGCTCTGCAGTGAGGGCTCCCTAACCCACATGATTGTTTCAGGTGAAAATTTGTTTAACTAAGAAATGAAACCTCTCATGATACATCCTCTTGCTTTCCTCCTGGCTGCTTTTGAGCCGTAGGTATTCTCCTGGCCATACAGTTTTTTTCACTTCTCCTCATGAAGGTTTATTCCAGGCTAGATTGATGCACGTACCTTCCCAGTACACATGCACATACCCTACCAGCCGGGTTTTCGAGGGGAATCCCTTGGCTCCATAGCAGAAGAGAAACTCCTGCCCAAGCTGCTCAAATGCGGAACTATCATCCATGAGAGGAAGGAGAGTTTCCTCTCAGTCTGCAAGGGAGAGCCCGTGGCAGCCAGACACGTACCCCCCTGTCCTTCCAGCATGCCAGCATGCTAGGTTTAAAGTCCTGCATTTACAATCTTGTCTCTGTCACATGCAGAAGTGGGAAGTGAAATTTGCAGGCGCAAGGGATACCTTTCCTAGCGCTGTGTTATTTTATATGCCCCATGCTGTCATTTCTGCGTGTCCCTGTCTCCATGGGCACTCAAGGAGGAGTGGGGAGTTTTAACGCCTTGCTGTCCATTTGCTGTTTCTCCCTGTCGCTGGGGCTGATGCAGCCGTTCACGCAGGCTGGCATCATAAAAGCTGCAGCAGCTCTCGGCTCTGCAGCAATCCCAAGGCAGACGAGCAGCAGCTACTGGGCATGAGATGGGGCGAGAGAGCTTCGGTCCCAGGCTGTCCCCTGGCCCAGGAGGACAGGGGGTCCCAGGCTAGGGAGGGTGCTTGTGCCCTGCATGGCATAGGTTTGCGGCAGCCGGGGCCAGGGGGAATCTGGCCAGTGGTCTCTTGTCCCTTCAGCATCTCTGGGGGTGCTGGGGATGGATAGGAGGAACCGACCCAACTTGATGAACCATCTCTGCTCCGTTCCCCCAAAATAAAGCCGTCCCTGCAGGAGATTTTTAATCCTCCTTTGACATCATTTGGTGTGATGCAGGAGGAAAGCCTTTCTGAGCACTATCCACCCAACTCTGCCTCTCTCCCCTCCTCTGCTCCAGCCTGCCCTCCCTGGCTCTGAGCCAGTCCAGTTGCAGACTGGTGTACAGCACTGCTTTCCCTCTTCATTCGACATACAGGTGGGCAGGGGGGAAGAGCTTAAGGAGAGGCAGGATCCCTGTGACTGTCCTCCCTGAAAGAGAGAAAACGTGGGGATGGGGTTTTCTGTTCCCCCTCCCAGCCTATTTGCCTTTCTAACTGCAGGAAATAGCAAAGTGCCACCGTCTGCTCCTGACCATGCAGGGATGCTACAGAAGGACCTGCAAATCACATCGCTGCCTTGAAGCAGCGGCAGGTACCAGATGGACCACCTGGCTACGAGACAGCGGGTGCTCCCAAGCCTGGTTAGTCAAGAGGACTCTGCCTCCATCTCTCTTCTCAGCAGTTCTCTCTCTACCTGGGAAAACCCCGCAATCAGACTGTTCTTGAGTTTATTTTTCCTTTCCCATGGAAGATCCATTCCTCCCCCCCGTGCTAGAGTGAGGCATCCGGAGGCATGGCCAGGAGTGACAGAGGGTCCATGCAGCTCACAGCCAGTGGCTAACATCCAGCGTTTCTGCTCTGGTGACAGGCGAGAGCGGTTCCCAGCACAAAGGCCCATCTGTGCGGGAGACGAGGGGGCTGGAGCGGAGTGCTGTGCGGCCACCTGAGAGCAAAACCAGCCTTGTTCTCCGTGTGAGGCTAAAGACATGGTATCAGAACTGGCTGCTGCAGAGCAGGGTCTGTAGCCACATCATGCGGATCTAGGGGGAAAGGATTTCAGCTGGCCTTACAGGTATCTACTTTTTGCACTGAGGATCTCACTCTTGTCAAAATAAGGTTTCATTTCTTATCCCCTGGCCAGATACCCTCTGGACTGAGGGATACTGCTTGAGAAGCTTTTCACTGACCATTTTGACTGTCCCTAGGAAAAAGAGCCCAAGGGGGTAGTCTAGGGGCAGAGTTCTGGCTATGGACTCAGGGTCTAATGCTAGTGGGTAGAAGAGGCTGGTGGGACTCAAAGAGCTTAAGCAGAGGCCTGTAATTAGAGGCTGTTGTGCCGAGTGTCCTAGCAAAGCCAGGGGTTACAAACCATCCATGATAGGCAGAAGTCATAGACCTAGGGGTGAGTTTAATATGATGAACAGGGTTTACTTGGAGGCACATACAGAGAGCTGGGTAGTTCAGGAGAAAGGTCAGGGTTTCGACACTGTCTTCACCAGGTTTCTGTGTAGAGCAGCTTGATGCACGCTGGCAGTGCTGGCCTGTGTGAGGCACTGTGGCACTCAGGGCAGGGGACAGCAGCGAGGGAGGAATGAACCCTGCCCCGTCCTTGAACAGCCCAAACAAGTGAGCTAGGCAAGCTCAGAGTTCAGGGCCAGATGAGTTATCAGCACACTGTGGAGTCATAACTAACCCCTCACCCAAACCCGTGGCCGTGACAGAGGTTCCCCTTGCCTGGAAAAACCTCCTCGCCCTCCCAATGGGCTGGGACTAGAAATAAAGAGACTGTCCCAGTGTCTCAGTGTGCTACAGCCCCAGCTTTGCTAACTGCCGGAGCTACGGCCGCTGCTCCAGAGGCTGATGAGTGCTATATGCCCAGCAAAGTGAATGCTGGGGTTGGCAGGAGAAGGGAGTGCATTGCTGCCAGCACACGAAACATCCGTACGAAGCCTGCAGTCGGGAATACACTGGTTTCACTGGAGAATTAAGCTGCACCAAGCTAGGGCTACTTTCTTCTTGGGGAGAGGCATCTAGTGGGCTTTGCTCTTTGACTTTTCCTGGCCTAGATAATCAGCACTGAGACCCCTTGTAGGCAAGCCCAGAGTCACATTCCCACCGCAGTAGTTGTGCCGACAGCCTTCCTAGCCTGGGGGTGCCAAAACTAGAGGAAATGTTAAGGACAGATAATCAAAGTCGGTTTAGGGGCTGTAAGTACGCACAAGAAGCGGCTCACCCCTGTTCCAAAGAGGTTGCAGCACACAGTATTTCCTTGCTGCTCATGCCGATGTCAGCTTGCTCACTTAGCCAAGGCCTGTGTCATTTGAGAAGCAATGTTGTTTTAAGGGCTGGAAGAGAAGGAAGCGGCTAGTGATCTGCTGGTGTACAGCAGAGACAACTGCACAAGCTGTTCATTACTGGGCCTGTTCACACTCTTCCCCTCGTCAGCTGCACCGGCACGGTGGCGAGGGACCGGGCTGCAGGAAAGGGTATCTTCTGGGTGCGGGGAGAACCAAGGCTGCGCCCATTTATGGTCATTAAGGATCAGGGATGTGTTGCATAGCAGCATCCTCGCCGTGCTGTAATTTGTATCAGCTGCCACAGTTTCCATGGGATACAGGACCCCTCTTGGCAGTGGTGCTGGGTGCTGTTAGTTGTGCATTGCACCCCACAGCTGGACACACTAGAGCTCTGTATATTTTACTTAGGAAGGATGAAGTCGTTTTTGTGTACCAAGGGGCTGAGACCTAGCTGGTAGGTGCTGGAGAAAGGGCAGTCTCAGACCAGCCCAGGATCCAAATCTACAGGACATCTATCGTCCTGACTTCAAAGCCAAGTGCTGCGCTTGTTGTGTCATATTGGTAACGCACATCGTGTCTTACGAAAGGCTTTAGAAAAGGCTTCTTGCTTTTCTCTTCGAGGCCATGGTTATGAAAGACGCTCATGTGCACCAACACGTGAATGGACACGCATGTACCCAGTGCCACTTCTGTCCTGGTGTTTGCCCCTTTGTGGGCATGTCCACCTGCTGCCAGCGCTCCCCTCTCCCCGGGCTTGCACTGGTTTTCTGCTGTCTCCTGCGGGGAAGCAGGGAGGGCAGGGGACCCGCTCTATTGCTTGTGACATCTGCGGCAGCCCCTCTTGCTGCCCAGCCCAGGTGGTCTCCTCCAGCTGCTGGCGGAGGTGCAAGACCCAGCCCTTGAGGACAGCAGCAGCAGCAATGCCCTCCTCACTGCAGGGCAGGAGCGCCGGGGCGGCCTCTGAACATCTGCCGTGTGCTCAAATGGAGCAGAGGGCTTGCGGGGGAACAGGGAGAGGCCAGGAGCTCTGTGTGTGCAAGTTTTATGAAGAGACTTTTACAAGTGATGGGGCTGAGCTTGCCAAACCTATCCCATGTTCAGCAAGAACCCAGGGAACGTGGGGGAGGGCTTATTGGGATCTCCTTGCAGAAGGAGTGATTACAGTGTGCTGTGATCTTTAGAGGCAGCTTGTTTGGGGATTTGTGATACTCTGATGCCTAATGGGTGTGCTTGTGTATCCCTTTGATACAAGCTGAATAGATTCCTTTTGGGAGGATGACAGCAGTCCTGGTAAGGGATGCGAGGGAGAGAGGCTTGCACAGAGCGCAGCTTGTAAAAGGGGGAACGTTCTCAGTGCCTGAGGACCCCTGAGGGAATTAGGAGCGGGACTGAGTTTGGCAGGAGGAAAGCTGCAGTTGTTGCAGAGGAAGGCAGTGCTCTGGCAGTTTATCTTTGGGTCCTCTAGGACCTGCCCTGAGAGCAAGGCTGAGAACTTTTCACGTTATTACACGTATTGTTGCCATGCAGTGTCATTCAACCTGTGATCAGTCGACCTGTGATCAGTCAGCCGTTGACAAGATTTCCTAGATGACTGCCAAAAAAGGAGCCCACCCAACTCCCCACCCTGTGCAAGAAAGGAAGCACTAACCAACTGGAGGAACAATAAAAGATCAGAAAGGAAAACAAGCCTGGCGATCCCTGTAGAAGCCGATGCATGGATTTCCCTGCCCCAAAGCCCAGGTGGCCTTGCCACACAGAACGGCTGGGACACACTGCTCCAGCGGGCAAAGCGCCACGTGGGGCTCTGCCCTGGCTCTAACTCCAGGGCCACGTCCTTCAGTTGACATCCACAAGCAGGTCCCTGTGCCCTGGGGTCCCTTCCCCGCTACGTCTGGTTACAAGCTCGGGCTCCTGGCCCAGCAAACCAGACTGCTCTTCCCGCGAGGGTGCCACTGCATAAAGCCATGTTGTCTCCTCTCCTGTGGGACATTATCTCAGACACCAAGTAAGCCGGGACAGTGCAGAAGTCACTGCTTAGGATTCAGAGGAGCTGATTTGCATTTGCTACTGATTCAGTTGGGAACTGGGCTAGCAATTTGCCAGTGAAAGAACCTTTATCCCCTGAGTCCCCCCAGCCCCCAGTCCTTCTGGGATTTTGAGTTCTCAGCTTACAACAGAAGGATGGTGGTAGGAATGAATTATCTGGGGCTAGTATTTCCAGCTATCACACTATAGAAAGAAAATTCTTTCTTTCTTTCGTGGCATGGCAGGAACAGACTTTCAAAAATGTACCCTGATTTTTAAATACCCTTTTCGCCTGTGGTGTAAATACTAAAATGTGTTTTTTCTCTCCCCTCTCTCACGGAGTTTAAAAATATCACTAGCCTGGGGAGGTGCATCTTTCAGTGAGATTTATAACGGCTGCTCTCAAGTGATGTGGAAAATGAGCCTCCCTCTGCCCCATCCAGCCTGGCACCTTGCAAGAATTTATTTCCTTTATTTGCGTGAGCCTAAGAATACTTAGAGGCTGCATCTCCGCCCAGGCACTCTAATTATTTAAGTTTTGTTTATGGCCAGTCTCTGGGGAGCCGAGTAGGTCCGGGCTGCCCATCCTTCTCCTGCCTGGGTAATTCAGCCCTGCATTACTGCCGTTTGATAATGATCAACAAATCACAGCTGCTGTATCTATTGCCCGCGATGTATCACCCCGGCTCCGTAAATTGGCCGAGCCTTCGGAACCGGTGTGAGCGAGACATGCGTGGCCTCTTGCAGGCAGGGCTGGTGCACAGAGGCGGGGAGCAGCGAGCGCGCTGCGGGCAGAGGCTGGTGAGTCAGCGTCGTGGGCAGCTTGCTGGGGCAGGGACTTTTGCACAGCACCCAGCGTGGCAGGGATCCTGACCTAGCTGAAGCCTTTAGATGCTATCTCAGCTTTGCTTCTGCTAGGGCTGAGCAGGAAGCAGGCAGCTTCCTATGCCAGCACAAAGCTTTGGCTCATTCCCGTCCAGCCACCTGAGTCCTGGTCAGTGCCCCATGCCATGCCCATGCCAAGCTGCTGCTTTGCTTGTCCTGTCATCACTTCTGCCTCGGGCAGCTGGTGGGACCCCCCTGCCGTGGCTGGGCACTGCGGGGGTGGCAGGAGGCAGCGAGGAGGAGGCACCCGTGCCCCCGTGCTCAGTCAGCGCAGGCACCGCTTGGCTGAGGAGGGAGGCTCCTTCCTCGGCACGGCCAAGTGAGGGTTTGGGCTCTGCTGCTGGCCAGTGTCCGGCTCCACAGTCAAGCTGTGGCTGCCTCTGGTCTTAGCTAGACGCTGCACCTCCTTCCCGAAGCATGTGTTCCGCCAGCACCCCTCGGTCCCTACCTCTGTCTCCCTGCTGTGCCCAAACCACGACACCAGGCACAGCTGGGGGGCTGAGGCTGGCTCTCCCATTAACCTGCCTGGCCAAGGCAGGCCAGAGAGTTTTGGCAGTGAGGAGCTCTTTTCCCACCCCTGTGCCAAAGCTTCCCAGCCCAGTCTGGTCCACAGGAATCCAGAGGAATCCGGAGTCTCTGGAGGCCGCGTGGTTGCCAGCGCCTCTGCTCCCGTCACGCTCCATGATAAAGAGAGAGCAAGAGAGATTTTGATTACGTTATGACAAGCAACAGAGAGATGGAGTGAAAGCTGCAGTCTGACTATTGTAATTCCAATTAGCAGGGGTAATGTGGCCAAAGCCTGACAGCTGTATTGATCCAAACTTTGTGTGGGGAGAACCTATAATGCAGTTTTCAAAGGTCTCTGGGGCATGGGGCCGAGCACATGTACAGCTGTGGGGCAGGAGAGGAGAAGAAAGGCCTGTTTATAATGGAGCACATGAACAGGCAACTGCATCTCACTGTCTGAAATGCCAAAGCCAGCCTGGTAGCTAAGCTCTCTCTAGGGCTGGATTTGCCTCAAAGTCTGTGCTGCAAAATCCCCATGAACCCCTTAGGATTTCTTTCTATCCGCATGATGAAGCAGGTCTTCTTGGTGTGCATGTGGAATGAGTTTGTCAAGACTCAGTTTCTTCCCTAGACAGAATGTAGCCAAGTAAAATAAACCAGCAGCGATCTCCCTGCTGGGGAACAAAAGCCCAGGGCTGCATGGGAAGCGGGGAGGAAGGAGGAAGGGGGAGTTTCCCTCTTGCACTTCAAGGCAACTCCTCAAGGTCAGAGCTGAGGCACGCTGGCAGAGACTGTGGGCAGGCTGTTTGTGCAGATGCTGCCTGAGCTGTACCCTTTCTGTGGCTAAGGGGAGGACTCCAATTTGCCGTTTTGCTGGTATTGATCTGAGACCTTTCATTGTCTCTAAACTCACTTTGGAAATAAAAGGCTAAAATCATCCTTTTTAGGTATATATATTTTTTTGTATTCTTGACGTCCCAATTGCTGCCATGCCTGTGGACTACCTTACAGTACCTCACTGGCAATGGGAATATCTGCTGCCTCACACTGACTTCTACCAGGCGTGAATCAGCTTTTACTTAAAGGGAAAGAATGGCCTGGAGGTGATGGCAAAGGCAGGCTGAGCTCAGAAGGGCTGGCATCATTTCTTGGCTTTGCCACAAGCTGCCTGGAATATCCTTGGCTAGCTCACTTCACCTCTGTGTGCCTTTCCTTGTCAAAAGCTGCCGGTAGCAGTCCCTCTGTTCTCTGCTCATATTGCCCTGGGTCTGCAGGGCGCCTTGCACAACGGGTCTTGCCGACGTTACTCTATACAAGCAGGAGACCGTTTGCAAAGCGCAAGGGAAGGTGACTGCCCTTTATTTTGTCATTTTTCATAGCAGCCAGGAGCTGACAGCTCCTTGCCCAGCGATTTTAGAAGATAAGAAATGGTTTTGCATAGATTGATGTACAAATATTCTGTCCGTGCAAACACGAGACCCAGTTTCTTACTGCTCTGAGGGTGTGATGTGTGGGTTGAAATCATGGAAGTGGGTGAACATGGTCCATTGGTTCCCTGCCTGGTTTAATTCAAAGGTCTCTTGATTTCTCGCTCCATTAGTTTTGCATTTGGGTCACTTCTGGTTTCCAGTCCCTGTCTGGGTGGTTGCAGGTAGATGAGAGGTGAGGGCTGGACAGCCCCCCGTAGCCCTGCTGCCCTGCCAGCCCGGCACAGCTCCCAGCCGCACCCTGGCTCTTTGCTGGACAATGCGCTGGGCAGCACGGGTGACAGGGACTCATCTTGTGCCCTGTCCTGGGTGGATCTGCTGTGAATGCTGAGGCAGGAAGGACGGATGCACGCTGGGGACAGTAATGTAACTCTTCAGGTATCTGCAATGTGTTTTGCTTTTGCCACTAGTTTCCTAGGTGGCTGCGAGCAGGTTTCGTAACAGCTGAGTTGCCCCGCTGTAGGATGCAGATAACAGAAATCCCCTGCCTGTTGCATGAACAAGCGCTTCAAAAACTCTGTGCCCCTTCCATAGGAGAGGGGGCAGGTCGCAATGCAAACCCAGGCCCTCTGAGCCATCCAGCTTGTTTCACGTGTGAGCCGTCACATGGTACTGATTATAGTTGCCTCAAACAGCAGATGGATTTAAACAAGTGTCTTTATGCTATAAAAGCTTTTTAGTCTATCTCCTGGGTAGATTACGATTTTAGCCATATGCAGGAGTCTACGGTATTCCAAGGCTGGGGGAAACTTCCCTAGGAAGATGTGTACCACAACAGGCCATTTCTTTTTGTGGCCAAAGGAGCTGCAAGGAGGGAAAGGAGGTTCATACCCAAGCTCCTGGGAAGCTTGGAGCTGGGACGCTGCAGCTCAGTGTGAATGCACGGAAGCAGCAGGCTCAGCACCTACCTCCTGCCCGCCCTGGAGCCTGTCTGCACCCTCCTGCCCCACTGTGCCCCAGCAAACCAGGCTGGCAGTGTTTCAGACTGCATGAGTTATTAGAAAATCCTGGTCAGGACAGAGAGAGAGATGGAGGGTTTAAAGTTCGATAATTGTTAATTATTACCCAGGCTTCCCATGAGACTTTCTGGGAAAAAGACATGCCTCTCTTGCAAAGGTGTTTCGTGGAACATTAGTCTCTGTCCTGGCCACGCTGAGTCCTTTCTCTCTGCCATCTCTCTGCCTCCAGTGGGATTAATAAAGAGCTGCTGGAGAGCTTCTTATCTAGCAGCTGAATAATGTTTGTAATACAGGGAGGGGAGGCAGCTTTGATCCGGGAAAGAGAGCAGAGGGGAAAAAAAAAAAAAGATGGGCTATTGGGGCAGGGGGAGGGTGTGGGCCAGGCTGGGCTGTGCTGGCGCGTGGGAAGCGGGCATGGCTGCTCCTGCACCCAACCTGTTCTGCAGAGAAAAGATGTGGGTTTCCAGGGCTCGTCAGGCTGGGGAAGAAAGGGCTGAACCCAGACGCCAGGAGAAAAAACACCTGGAAACCCCCTGTGAAGGAGAGGAAGCACAGAAGAGGGGTGTTGCGGACACCCCCGTCCACGCCAGCAGGCTTTGCATCCTCCCATGAGATGCTCCCTGGCACAGACCTCCCCGGCAGGGTGTTGCTGCCCAGCAGCTCCTGCTCCCCTTCTCTCACCGGCAAAAGCGGCCGCATCCAGGCTGGCAGCAGCGCTCTCGCCGGGCGGGAGCCCGGAGGCGAAGGGCCACACCTGAGAGGCAGGACGGGCTCGGGCTCTTCTCACGGGTGTGGGCTGGGAGCCGGTTGGGCCGGGCTGGGCCCCCGAGGCCAGTACCACCGTGAGCGTGCCAGGGCCACGGGAAAGGGAGCAGCTTGGCACAGGAACGGTTGGCACAGGGAGAAGCGACTGCGATTAGGCAGGAGGGGGTTTAGCTCCCCCCTCCCTGCAGGGCTCCATGCAGCCTCCCGACACGCTCATCTCACCCTGGGACCGCCTGCTTTGCGTCCCCAGCCTCTTCTGGCCCTTGAGCCCTGAAAAACACTGCTTCCCAGGTGGGATGAAAGCTCCCCGGGGCTCCGTGGGCAAGAGAAGCAGCTGTCTGGCCCCTGTGGATCTGGGGACAGGGCTGCAAAACTCAGCCATGATCCACAGAGACTGAACTTGTCTGGAGCTAAGGAACTTGTGATAATGGTGGTAACAGCTCCAAAACTGGCTCTGGAGAGCGAGTGTTGCTTTGGGTTTTTCAGGAGAAAATGGGCCTGAGCAATTGAGACAGCCTGTGCTAGGAGCTCAGGTTCCTAAAGGAAAAGACACTTCTTTTCTTTTTTCTTTCTTGCAACAGTGTTCCTTGGCGTCTTTAGCCTTTGTTTCCCCATAGAGAGTCCTTCCCCTTTGCAGGCCCAGACAGCTTTGTAGGCTTTGAAGTGTGGTTTCACTCTTGCTGCTTTCCCCAGAAATGCAACCAGTTATGGGGCTGACCACACCAAGCTGTATGGGGCTTGCAGGTCGCTCTGCAAATCCGATGAGGAGAGAAGAGGTCTGTGCCCCTGAGAAACAGCCTCTTGTCTCTGGGTGCCTGGGGCATGCCTGGCTGCTTCTCTCAAATATTCCAGAGGAGTTGTGGGTATCTCCAGAAGGGCTTAGATGTTGTTTGTCTGCTCCAAAGCCCCACACCACGGCCCCACGTGGACAGGCTTGACAGCTAATCCACAGGGAGATTAGTGGCTGAGTTTTATCTTCACCCACCCCGGTCCTCCTCCCCGGTCTGCTCGGATGAATCCATCTGGGAGACCCGGCAAGGCTGTGCCAGCTGAGCCCTGTGCCCACTCACTTCACAGATGAAAAGGTCTGGCCCCCGCGCCCGCCCGCTGTGCGATCCCCATCTTAGGGGGTGAGGTTTGCTGAAGGCGGGCAGGCAGATGCTCCAGATGTCTGAGAAAATGTGGCTTTTCCTGCAGCCGTAGAAGACCAGGTCACAGGACGGTGGGCCTCAAAGGGTTTGTGCCCCTTGGGAGGGGAGCATCCATGTCCCTCCCTCCTGCGAGGCCACCCTGAGGTGCCACCAAGCCCGCAAATGTCTCGCCATGGCCAGAGGACAAGGGCGAGGAGGGCGACCGCTCTGTCCCCCCAGGCACATGGCCCTGCCCCACATCCCGCTCCCCTCGCATTGGGATTTGGCTGGCCAGGGCCATCTGTTCCTGTCGGCCCGTTGCCATGGTGACAGGGTGGCTTGAGATGGGGTTTCACCAGCGGCAGCCAGGGACGCTGGGAAAAAAATGCAGGCAGGGAAAAATCTTCCTTTTTTTTTTTTTTTTTCTGGGCGGAAATGAAGGGAAGAGGGAGGGATCCTGCTGGCGGAGGCTGCGTCCCTTCCTTCCTCCCCGCGCACGGCCGTCCTGTCCCCAGGCTCCTCCTGCTCACCCCCCCTTCCCTTCCCGTCTCTCCCTTTCCCTCCAGTTTGGGTACCCTGTGCATGTCCGCAGTGGCAGCGAGACGGGCTGCGGCTGTGCAGGTGTGTGCTGGGAGGTGTCCTGCCTCCCCCGGCATGGCGGCGGGCAGTGAGCCCGCGGCGTGATGCAAGGAGGGGCAGCGGTGCCTTCCATGGAGCCTCTCCCCCAGCCCTGGTGCTGTTCCCGTCCAGCACCCATCACTAGCACCTTCCGACCTAGATGGTTCTCTGGTTCTCTGTGCCGCTGGAGCACGCGTAGTGGCCCAGGGGAGATGCTGTTGCAGTCCCCCCACAAGCTGTGTCTGTGTCCGTGTCCCACCACTTCCCCGCTTTCTGTCTGGGCTGGCGGCGCTCAGTCTGGCGGTAGCTCAGGCTGAAGTCACCCGTGTGGCGCTGAGCACAAGGACGCTCAGGACGTCTGCTGGTGGGTGGCTTGGTTTGTGCTCGTGCCCAGCCACGACAGCAGGAGCAGGATTTTGGGTTCCTGCATGCTGGGCCGTGGTCAGGCCCCTCCTCTCCCGATGCAAAACTTGTGGTTGCATGGGAACACGTTGGCCGGTGGGCAAGTGTGGACTGGCAAGCAGGCTGAGCTCTGCTGCTGGCAGCCTATGCGTGACCTGGCCTCCCGCTCCGCCTCTGCAGCGGCTGAGCCCAGGCGGTGCGAGGGAGCTCAGATCCCCTCGCCCTGCACGGCTGTGCAGGCGGGAGGAGGCTGGGGCAGTTTGGCTGTCGGTTTTCATGCAGAGAGTCCCCTGTCAGACCAAGTTACTGCTGGTCTTTCTCCCTAGACAAGCCTGGAATAGAGAGCAAGCCTGGTGAAAATGGTGCCCTGCTGTTTGTGTATGTATGCCTGTGTGCTGGTGTATTTCAGGTGGAAATGGCTTTAAAAAAGAAAACAAAAGAGGAAACAATAAATAACTGTCTGCTTGTAGACAGTAAGATCTGGGCTAATGTGTGACAGATGAAAATGAAATGAACGCAAAGTGACAGGTTGACAGAAAGACAGGCATGGTTTTGTGCTATTTTAGCATCCTGATAGAAACAGGAGATAATTCAGGTTGCGAAGGACCTCAGGAGGTCATCTACTTACCTACTGAAGCAGACGTGTGTGCTAAACACCCTCTGTCAAGAACTCAGTACCGCTCACCTTGCGGCAGACACACTAGAAGGCCACTCTGGGTGGCAGGGCTCGGCAGGGCTGTGGCAGTCGGGCGCTGTGAGGCTGAGCCGGGGCAGCTCCTGCAGGCTGGTTGCAAACTGATGGTGATGGGCTGGGAGCAGCAGGGGCCCCGGGAGAGGCGGGGGGTCAGCAGGCAGCGAGCAAAGCTGCTGGGGGGAAGCCTAAACACAGAGCTCCTTTTGGGTGCAATACTTGCTGGAAAGGCAGACTGGGGTTTTCGATGATGAGGCTTTTTGTTTGTTTCTACCAAATCTAGGGAAACGGGAATCAATGAAGTGAGTTATCACTGTATACTGTTGTGCCGGAGTCTCGCTGTGCTGGCTGCAGTCCCAGCTGTGAGATTTTCCCATCTCTGGCTTTACCCCTGCACCGGACACGTCTTTGGACGTGTCTGCTCCCAGGGCAGTAAGGCAAATAGGAGGCGTTTGGGGCCAGGGCTGAGCCTGCTGCCTTGAAGATAAGTCTAGGTTTTCCAGTGAGAGCTGTGGGAAACAGAGCATCAGGCCTGAAGCTTCACTGACCTGTTCTGGGAGCTGAGAGGAGAAACCAGGGGCTCGCGTGGCCCTCGTGAGTGCAGAGCTGCCTTAAAGTCACCTTTCTCTTCCCCTTGTATCCCAGATCTGAGTGCAGCAGGACTGAATGTCACCTGTTCCCTTGTGACTAGCGATTTACAAGCGCTCATCCTGCTTCTTGTTTGCAGAGCAAATGCCCTTTTCCTGTTGGCTCTGCCCGCCCTGCAGTGGGGAATCAGCATATTTTGGTCTTGAAGCTTCTCCCAGATTTATGAGCTTGCTCTTCACCTTGAGAGTAAGGCTCCCGTGCCCTGAGAAAGCTTTGAAACCCAAAACACCAATTGCTGACTTAAGCAAACACCATTTATCCTCCAGCGAGTAAAATTTCTTTCTTTTTCCTTTTTAGGACATGGGTTGTTGGGATTTTGTTGTTGTTGTCCTCTCTGTATTTTTCTTTTTCCCTGGAGACACGAGTCCCAAAGGGTTCTGAGCAAACTCAATGTGATTTGAAAAGAACTCATTAATAACACTTATGGGGGATATTGCCTCCTTGCCAGAGACCAACAAAAACCCCACAAAAAACTCCTCTCAGTTTCCTTTCCCCTTGAAAAGCAAGGTTCTTTAATTGGCTTTTAATCTGGGGAAGATGAGAGCTGTTTGCATTGAATTGGTAATAGGGGATAATATCTTACCCTGAGTGATGGGTTATTTGATCTCTGTGCGTCAGAAACCTGAGCATATGTCTGTGAAATCAGGCGGAGGGAGGGGGATACCAGGGCTGGCTCGGGGCCCAAACAGGAGCACAGCTGCTTTTTTATTTCCAATAATAATTAGAAATAAGATGGGGAACAATCACCTTTTGTCCTGTTGCTCCAGGGCATCAAATGGTACTAGGAAGCCTGGGGAAAAGCCTTCAAAGACCTGCATGGGGCATACAAAGGGTGTTAACACTACCTAGCCACTTAATGGGACAGAGCCCAGCCAGCGCTGCAGGCTGTCCCACCTCCGCCTGGCTTCAGCGAGGCCTCGAGCCATCGAGGGCTGCGAATACCGAGCACAGCAAGGAGGGCAGCTCCGCTTCTTCCGCACCTGCTTAACTCCAGGCACGCGAGGAGCCCTAAGGAGAGGCAGCTGCATGAGTGCTTCACCTCACGGGGTACAGCGGGGAGCAGACCCGCACACCATCACACTGCTGGTGGGTGATGCCGACAGTTTGGAAACAACCCTCATGCCCACACTACAGCCCTTCTGCCTGGGGGGAGGAGGAGGAGGAAAGGCGAAGGCTGTACCGTCCAGAGAAATGTGCAATTGTTTATTTAAAACAGACAAATCTCTGTCATGGTGGAATCAGTGTTTAATAGGGCTGCGAGAAATGGGCAGTTTTGGCATGGGGACATTGCTTTGCCCTTGGTCCCCACCGGTGTGCTACGCTTCCGCCTTGGCTGTCACCGCACAGGGCCGAACGTTGCAGCAATGGCAGCCTCACTGACCTCTGCAGCTGCAGGCTGACGGTGCTGGCCGTCACCAGCTCAGAGCAGCAGTCCCGCCACGGGCTCCGTGCCTCTTGCACACATCCTCCTTGTCTCTAAATGTCATTGCCGCGCCTCTGCTGGTCCCAAACTGGGCTTTGAAGAGGGGATGAAAGGGGGATAAGTCAGGCAGTCACCGGTTTACCCTCCCAAAGTGATATCAGCTCTGCAGGCATGGCAGGGGTTTTGTAGTGAGATGCGATGTGCAGATCATTGACGTCATTCGCCTATGGATGGGGCCTGCCGGGGCTTCACTCATGCGGTGCAGGAGGAGCCGTAGGTGCTGGGAGGCATGTGGGCCTGGGAGAGCAATGCACCCACAGCGCCGGGTCCCTGAGCGCTGAGCCCAGTGAAACGTGCTCTTAAATGCCTCCTGGCTTCAAGCTGACTCAAGCACACAAGGGAAACTTGTTGATGTGGATGACACCGTTCATTCCTGGCTGGTTTTGTTTGTTTTGTTTTGTTTCTTGCTGCAGCTGCCTTTGGAGCAATAAATAGCTGTGGATCTTGCTTGTGGTCTGTGCAAAGTAGTTAATATTTAATCAGAGGTCTGAAGCTGGATTTGTTTGGTTGCCGAAACATAAAAAAAGCTTTTTCTGTTTTTAGAGCTAGGCAGATAGGGCCAGACTTTCAAAAAAGCTCAGGGTCAGCTTTTAATTAATCAATTATTTTGAGATTATAGCACACTGGTCAGTGACAGGTTTTCTAAACACCTCAGCTCCCAGCAAACCACCCTAATAAATGCCAAAGCATCTGAAATGACTGGCACCCTGCGTGTCCCCGGTATGAAATATTATTTATGGAAAAAGTCCGTCTGATACATGCTAGCAAAGTGTTATCTGCATCCACTCCCTCTTGTCGTCATCTTGGGGTTTTCCTCCAGGTCCGTTCACATGGTTGGATTCTGCTCCCCAGGATACAGGTAGGAGGTGAGAGGGATATCCTTCCTGCAGCAGGATTTAGATTTCTTAGGAAGTCTTCCCTCTGGTTTTATTGGTATTAGCGATCCAGGGCCTTTAGGACTGTTAGTGTAGAAACCCTGCTGCAAACTCCTAAGGGAGAAAGGTAGAGCTTTGATTCCCCCATTAGCAGTTCTTGCCGCCTACAGAAACATTTCCAGCAGGTATCCACAGTTGGACTCCATGGCCAGGCTATCTGGATCATTGCTCCACTTTCCTTTGACTCCTTCAGGCCAAGGTCAGAGAACAGAGGAGGCGCACGGGCTTCTGAGGGGCTACTGCTAACTGGAAGGTGGCAGCTGTAACATTTAGAAAGGTGCACCCAGGAATGCCCCTTGTCCCAAGCCCTGAAGCTACTGGAGAACCAGAGGCAGGATAATGCTCACCAGCTGGTCTGCAGCATCCTCCCTCTTGTGCTCCCTGTGGAGTTTTTATTGCACCTTTTGTCCTTTTGTTTGGGAAAGGCACTGGCACACCAGCCTTTGAAATGTGCTGTTCCCCCTCTTCACGGCAAAGCCCACGATCTCTTTCCGGGGAGATACGAGTGAACCCTGCCTGTAATCAGAGCCAGCCAGACCCCACAGCACTGTGTTGGCTCAGTCCCTGCTGGATGGATCCTGTCGCTCTGCAGAGCGCAGCTCCTGGGTTGGATCACAGTTGCTCCCATTTGCAACATTTCCATGTTGACTTCAGATTGCTGTAGGAATTTGGCAATCCATGGGGTTCTCCAGTGTACTGTGCAGTGCCAGGTCTCTGGATTATTATCCCTTGAGACTAAGCAGTGGGATGGCCAAGACTTAGCCAGCTGGTGTTTTCATTGTGTAGGAGGGCACGGTTTATTTGTGAGAAGGACCAAGCACCAGCATGTCAGCTCTGTTGCCTGATGATCAGAACATCATGCCTGCTAAAAAACAGCGATTGTATTAGGTCATGGAGTCCAGCAGTCCAGCTCCAGGGGCCAGCGCCTTGTCAGGTCTTGTTTCTGAGGGTGCAATGTTTTGTGTGCTGGCCTGTCAGTGGATACTTATCCAAAGGATAGAGACCTTGGTTCTGACGCTGTTGACCAAAGCACTCCCTGCTGGGGCTGTAGCACAGTGCCGACTGACGTGTAGCTGCCTTTGTGAGCTGCCTGGGGAATGGCTGGCAAAATGGGGAGCAGGGCAATTACCAGGGACAGGGACAGGGACAGGGACAGGTTCGGAGATGCGCAAGGTTGGGTTTTCACAGTTGGCAAAGGGTGTTAAGTACCTGCTTCCTACTGGCTTTGGATAGGAAGCGGACTGGGACAAGCAGATCATGCCAGACACCCTCTGCCATATACTGGCCTGTAATCTCTTTGACCTGTTATTCAGGCCATACAAAATGCGATGGTCCATTTGAAGCCAAGAGAAGACTTAGCACTCTTTATAGACCCAGCAAGTCGGTGTCATGTCCTTTTAACTGGACAAAGCGTGGGAATTCTGCACAGTTTAGGACAGATTTTATGGTCTTTCCTATTACTATTTCCATGGCTGGCAGCCTGAGTCTCAGGTTCTAGAGAGATGTAAAAGGAGGAGCCGGTAAGATCTCTTACAGGTTATGAAGGTCATGTGGATCAGATCTTTTCCATCCTGTCACCTTACACTGCCGCATTCGTCAGCGTACAGGTGATGCTCCGTGCAGGATCCAGCCCACAGCCCTTTCTGCACAAGCGCAGGGGGATGCATGGGTTGCAGGATGGGGTTAATGCTCTGCCGAGGCATCCTTTGTTCTGGGCAGGCTGCTGAGGTTTGGAAATGCAGTGCTAAGAAGTGAACACCACAAAATATATGCGTCCGCACTTTATGATGCTGATTTTCAGTTTCAACAGCTGTTCCATTTGGAACGGATGAACGTGTGCTTCGGCTTAGTAGGAGTCAATTAAAAATAAACCGAGGGAGAAGGACTGGCGTTGGAGCCCAGCGACGCTCATCGGACATAAAAGTTGCATCCTTTCAAGCCTGGATTTTCACTGCAATTTGCCACAGGCGGCAGGATCTAACTCGGAGCCCTCATTAGCATAGAAATGCTGTCGCTTGCTGGGAATTCCTGGCCCCATGGCTTTGTTCC
>VYZM01017361.1:99671-188411 GCA_013398915.1 Dromas ardeola | reverse complement strand
TAGGACCGCCCGCCGCTGCCTCCCCCTGCCCGCCCGGCGCCGGTGCTCCGCAGCGCCGGGGGCCGCCCCGCCGCCCTCGGTCCCCGATGCCCTTGGTGCGGGGGCATTGCCCTGCCCTCCCGCCGGCTGGCACCGCCGAGCGGGGCAGGGAGGGAGGCCTTGCAGCCTGGCTCCCCGGGCGGATTAGACGGCCGACATCTGCAGGGAGCGGGGAGGGGGCAGGGAAGGGCTGCTGTCTTCGGTTGTTGCTTTTGTGCCTTATGTGGCCAGAGGATGGGCTCCGGTTGCGGCCATCCTTGGGGTTTTTTTCTTTCTGCTTCCCCAAAGTGACGAGGAAATAAAACTGGCTTAGCCCTGCATCCGCACAGGTGGACATCCTGCTGTCTCGGGTGCACAGGAAAGGAGCGCTCTGAGCAAGGGAGTTCGATTGCAGATAGGGCTCCTGTAATGTCCCTGCTCTTACTCCTGGTCTGACCACGGTTTTTTTGGCAAGAAACCTCGCATCTTTCTGTCTGTGTTTTTGCCAGCAAGAAATTGCAAGCAAGGTAGGGAAGTACAGGGTCATTCAGGGGATGTAGGACGTGGTGTGTGCCTTCCTAATGGAAAAGACCTGATGGCCCATTGTAGGATCTTAAGTTTCCTCCCCTTCCTATTACCGCTAAACGGATGCTCCCCTTGAGCTGCACTCTTTGCTGAGGTGGGAAACATCGACAGGTCCTTGCAGCATCGGACTGTCAGTGCCTCCTCCCCTGCAACAAATACATCTGGGTTACCACTGCCTCTCTCACGGGCTGGCTGTTCAGGGGGGCAGGACCTGGGGTGGGAGAGGCAAGAGCCTTTTACAAAGGCTGGATTGAGCATTGGGCCGAAATGCATCATCTTTAAGCGATGAGTCAGAAATGTGATCTGCAGGCAGCGTCAGTTTTCACAGAGGGGTAGTTTGCAAAGGGAGACGGAAAAAGACAAGTGCTTTGCTGAGAAACTTGGGCAAGAACTAGTACTGCCAAGGAGGCTCTGGAAGAGGAGGTAGGTTCAGCTGATGTTCCCCTTGTGTGTGATTTGGGCTGTCCAGTTTAAGGAGGCCAGCACTTCATAAGTCGTTTCTGAAAAGAACAGACCCTCAGGAAATGGGGTCTCCAGCTAGGCAGCCCCTTTAGAAAACGGACAGCAAGATCTCCTGAACAATTGTTTTGAGCAGTTGTTGGGTAAGTCCCTGGATAACCCGAGCCCTGTCTCTCGCCCAGGTCAGTGAGAAAGGCTTGATTTCCCTGGGGATAGGTTCCTGCGAGACCCTGCTTTGACATCCAGTGGGAATATGGAGCTAATCATCCAGACTCCGTCGTGTCCAAGGAAATAAATAGCCACTTTCAGACTAAGATTCATCCAGCCCAAGGTAGATTTCTTATGCATACTAGGTAAATTATGCGGTAGAAATTTCTCTTCATTGACTCTGCAGTTAGTGCAGCCAGCCAACTGAGATGAAGATGTCTACACAGTGCGGCATGAGCTGTGTTTTTCCATGAGGGGGGCTGCTTGTTCTGCAGGCAGAATTTCTGCTCCTCTCACCTTTCTGCCAGTGCAACTTTAGGAGCCATTTCATAGCTTGGCATCATTTTCTGGAGGTGCTAAACAGCTTTACAGAGTGGAAGATGGCCCCTTTATTGGAGCTTCCTTCTCCCCTTCCCTGCTTCTCTTAATAACTCCTTGTGCCTTCCAACATTTTTTAGTAGTGTGTTTGTGTGACAGGAAAAGAAAACACATGGATGGGAAATTAAGTCTGGAGAATAAATGAGGGATTTATTAATTTATTAATATGACAGAACTAATTACTGCCTCTCTAAGATTCATCTCCTTGCCTGGTTCCCACACGCCAGTGACTTGGTCCCAAGAGTCACATTACTGTGACAGCAAGGCTGAGAAGAGCCTCCTGAGGGGAATGAAGAGCAAAACACACATCCTGGGCAGGCAGGGCACTGTGGCATCCCGGCATGGTGGCATCCAGGCACTCCGGCCGGGTGTGCACAGAAAGCTGAGGGTAAGACAGGGCGGGAATGACTGGACAGAAGCTAAGCCATCGCCTCCCTTTCAGCTGCTTGTGCCCACTGCGGGTAATTCCCAGTACAGTGCTTCCTCTGGGACAGAAGCAGGAGTGTTGCAGAGGACAATCCAAGCCAAGTAGCCTGTCTGCAAACTGGTGTCCGCACTGCAGGAGTTACTCTCCATTCATCTAAAGGAGGGGTTGACTCTGAAAGGTGAAGTGTCCTGAGTGCATCTGCCAGCAGCTTAGGTGGTACTTTCCGCTGCTGGGAGGCCTTGCACTCCTGCTCCTGTTAACGTGTTATTTAACACTAGTATGAGCAGAACCCTGCAGTCCCCAGAAAGCCAAAACATGCTGATGAATCCCCTGGCTTCAGCCCCTGGCATTGTCAGTGAAAAAGCCATTTGTCCTCTCTGTGTGCACTGAAAAATTCTTGATTCATTTTATTCTTCATCACCTTCAGCGTATCAAGGCCTAGGACTTGATTTAAAATCTATTTGAACAATGGTTCAAAGGTTTCACGCCTTGGTGAGGTTTCGTAGGCTGTGTATTCAGTCAGTGACTTCTCTGCATCCTCCAAGATCTTTTGCTCTATTTCTATGTCTTTGCAAAAAACAAAGGCAGTGGATTAAGGTCAGTTTTCAAACAAGCTGCCTACATACTGGAGGGGCCCTTGGGCCTGATCCGTCCTTGTCAGGCAGCAGCAAACAAGGACAATGTAGGTTCTTTGCTGAGTTGTGGCTAGAAACTACTGTCGTGGTGCTTCCAGTTGCTGGATGTCTTTGCATTCATGTTTATTAAGTGCAGATGTTTCAAGGCGGGGTCAGCAGGGAAAAGTTTCTGCAGTGAGACGGTCAAGTGAGCCTCCTCAGCTCTCCTCTTCCCACACAGCCGGCTCCCTGTACGCCGTTGCTGAGGTTTGCTGCTCTGAATGTGTCAGGTTGCTCTTTCTCAGGGAAAAGGACAGTGCTGTTGTGTGCAGAGGTGCCAGAAGGGCAGAGCAAAAGACAGTGTGGAGGGCGGGAGAAAAGGAAAAGAAGGAGCTAGAAAGTGTTAAGTCAGGTGCATTTGTGGATGTTTCTGAGCCTGCCTCTCTGCTTCCCCTTCCTCCCGGGAAGGCAGAGCTGAGAGACGGAGGGGGAGCTTCGCAGCCAGCTCTTTGCCGGCTGCCCTGGACATGCAAGTGGGAAATCACCATGCTGGCAGGGACCCCAAGGCAAGCAGTTCCAGCACAGCTTGCCTCCCCCGCACGCCATCCCCTGGGAGAAGGCAGGGATGCTGCCAGCAGGGCCTGGCACCACAGCTATGCTGAGTGGCTCCAGAGAGAGCCCCGGGCTTTCCTTGGTGCAGTACAGCCCTGGCTGAGCAAGTGCCGAAGCTCGGGAACCTGCCGCTGGAAGGCCAGCCCTGGCTCCCAGAAACAGCTGGAGGGGAGCTGGAGCTCCGCTTCTTGGTCCATCAGAGCTAAGCTGCAGCACAGACTGAAGTTGTCAGAGGAGCCCAGCACCTCCTCCTTTTTTCGTCAGGATCTGCCGGCCCTGCGGATGCTGACATTACCCAGCATCTCCTTCACTGCAGACATCTGTTGGCAGGAGGCAGTGATCTGGTGACGATGGGACAATTTTAAATGCCCGTGTGTGATCACAGCTATGGTTGTCAGTGGGGGTTCCTCAACAAGTCACCCTGCACAGCAGTCTGCATCTCAAGAGGATGGTGTGAGCTGTAGGAGCTTTTTGAAGTTTCTCCTTCATGGGATATAAAACAACCCAGCTGCTAGCAGGCAGCAGGATTTGATCCCCACTTCTGCAGGTATTGGCTTTGCACCTAGGTCCTGCCTTTTAACCAAGAGAAAGTGGTTGGTATTAGCAGTAGAAAAGAATGGACAGTAAGCAACATGCCTTGAAGGGGCAGTTTCCCTGGCGTGGCAAGCCATGATCAGCTCCTGCCCTGAAGCACAAGGGCTGAAATGCTGTCGGTGTTCTCCTCCTGAGCTGTGGCTAAGGGCCCTGTGGGTGGCCTGCCTTGACAGACAGGAGGAGAAGGAGGGCACTCATGGGAGGGCACCCTAGAAAGAGACGGAGGCACAGTTGTTAGGGCAGAAGCCACTTCCAGCCTCACTCTTCCCTTCTCCAGGCTGGGAAGCGGGAGGGCAGAGCAGGCTGCGGGAGCAGGACCTGCTGGAGGAGCACCCATAGGGAGAGCAGCTCTTGGTTTGCGGGGGTGCAGGGGATGACAGTGCCAGTGGGGACAATGCGCTATTTGCACTCTGCCCAGAGCGAAAGGGGAAGCCCAGCTGTCACTGTAAGGTGCCTGTGATCGTAACAGCATTGGCCAGGTCCCCCCGCGTCTGCCAAATCACCCCCTTGCTTGGTTGAGGGGTGCCTCCTGTGCAGACGGTCCTCTCCGCATGTGGTCTGCACCAGGGCACGGGTCCTGCGGGGCAAGACGGGCCCAGCAGGCACGCCGGGGGCTCTGCCACCAGGGCGGCCAGTGCAGAGGAAGGTGCTGTGCCTTCCGCCGCCCTCCAGCCCAAGGCAGCTCCTGCACAAATGAGGTCAGGCCAGGAAGCACCGGCCCCGCTCTCCTCCTGCTCTGCCCAGCTGCTCCGTGCGGAGCTGTGTCTCTAGGAAGGTTTCTCATTTATGGGCTGGGTTTCTCTTTTGGCTGCTTTGTTTACAGGGGAATAAATGACACAATCAGGCAGCCTGATCTTGTGTGTTGGGAGGGAGGAGAGGATTGATCCAGATCTTCCTTGCTGCTGCAGTCAGCTTAGCTGTTCCCAGGATCAGGGTCTGTAGAGATCAGCCTTGGTAGGGAAACCGAGACCCTGCTCTGTCTGCAGGGAGGGGAGTTTTTGTGTGAGCACGACCGACCCCAGCGTCGAGCTGCCGCTGTAGCCACATCGCTTTCCCCATCATCCAGCCCTCTCTTTTCTCCCCACTGCAGTGCCATGCTTTTCAAGGCCCGTCGCTGTGGTCAGACGCAAGCAGCCTGTAACTTCCTCCCCTCCTGTTCTTTGTGCATTTGTGCCGGCTTGCTCCTTGTCCCGTGTTTCTGGGTGACACCCCTTCCTATGCAGCTCCTGGCACTCTGCCTCTCCCCATATCTCACATCTAGTGTTCCCGTTTGCTCCGTTGTGCTATGGTTGGAGGGGTAAAGCAGAGGGAACAGGCACACTACCTGCCCACCCGCGCCTGCCAACACCTGAAGGCGCACGCCTGACAAGCTGCCGTGGTAGCCATAGCCGAATGTGGGATGGAGAAGGCGGGTAGGGAGTGAGCGTGGGAGAAAAGGGCCTGTGTACGAAATATTCCAAGTGGGGAAAATTGGCATGTTTGCTAATGCTATAAAGAAGGAGGCAGCCTTTTCTCAAGCCCTGGGGCAGATAGGTAGGCAATAAAGAAGAAAAAACCACTAGAAATGAGAGCCGCCAAGCTGACGGCCCAAGCAAGCTGAAACCTGCCTGGTGAGGAGGCTTGTTCCAGAGTGGGAAGGGGCAGGTTCCCAGTCAGGACTGGCTCTGCGCAGTCCCTTTCTCATGGTAATGGAGCCCAAGGTTTCCAGGAAAAACTGGGCTTTCAATATCTGGAGGGGAGCTCTGCCCCCAGCCCTTAACCTTGACTTCAGGCTGCCCCAAGCTTGAGGAAGCCTGTGAACCCAGTTTATGTTCAGTTTGAAATGCAAGCCCAACCCAACAGTTTGTCTCTGCAAGTCACAACTCACAGAGCTTATCTGGGTCCCATCTGAAGCCACGCTAGGGCTAATTTACAATGACAGTATAAAAGCAGGCTCATTCTAACGCCACGCCAGGACCTTTCACTTGCGCTCAACCATGGAGAGCCCACCAGAATAGGAATGAGAGGAGAAACCTTTTTGGTGGCTCCTGCTGTGACAGCTGGATTTTTCCTCTATGGAGGACTCATGCAATCTGGAATATCGCCCCACCCCCAGGCTCCACTGATCTTTCCCCCTGGTTAATGTGCAATATTTGCATCTGTCCTTGATTCTCGCACCAGAGCAGCTGCATTTAGCCTGCCCACCCTTGCTGAGGCTGGAGAAGGGGTGGGCAGTGGGTTTTCTGCACTCATCCGTCCCTTGTCATTAGGGCTGGGAGCCAGAGTACATTCCTCAACAAGCCATCACAGACCCCCATTTCTGCTTTGCCCATCCCTGCCTTTATGATGGCCCTTGTTGCATAGGTCCCAAGCGACGGGGACCGATTCCGTGGCCCTTCTGCTTTCCCGCTGACGTTTCTAACTAAAGCTGCATTTCTGGGGCAAGTCGGAGCAGGCAGCCCGGTTTCTGGTTGGGCAGGCTTTGTTTGTGCTCTGGGAGAAATGGAGAGGTTGGCTGCAGGCCTCAGCTGGGATGGGAGTTGCACGGTTGTGGCCTGGGAGAGAGGGGACGCGTTGCAACCTGCTGCCCATTGCTCCCCCTCTCCCCGGTTCCCTCTCAGGGTTTTGAACTTTGGAAATGTCTTCCTGCAAACAGGGGTGTGAAATGGTGCCAGAGGGAAGCAAAGAAGGAAAAAGGGGAACAGCAGAAGCAGGTGATTCTCTCTTACGGGAGTAAACTTCCCGGAGTCTGAGCACTGAGCGCCTGTTGAGGCTGTGCAGTTTGGAGGCGTAGGGAAGACCGGCCATCCCCCATGAGCTAATTCCAGGCTCTGGAATTAAATGGCTTGTAGTCTCCTGTCCCCTTGGGGAATGCCACCCCAGTGGCATACCACTCTGGTAGCTCAGGCAGGGCCATGTGAATCCAGGAAGGTCCTCTGAGTTCCCAGGGCCCACCCAGAGCTGGATCTCTGCCCTTGGGGTCTCGCCTCCAGTGGGGGAAGCCAGCCTCCCCCTTGCCTTGTTGCTGTCCTCGCCGAGAGCTCTGTGCAACTTTGAGCTGTTTCACAGATAGCTGGACATCTGATGGATAGCTTGCAAGAAAGGCAGAGGAGCATCATGGGGCGCCATGAACATGTGGCTGAGGCACCTGGTTTCCCTCCATCACATGAATCGGCCATGAGACAGGGCAGTGCTCGCGTATGATGAGGAGGAGCAGCATTGTTTCCCTTTCCCCACTTCCCTTTCTTCTATTCAGCTGCTTCTTCATTTTAATCTTTTTTTTCCCCAACCCTTTCTCTTTCCTTCCCTCTTCTCTCTCCACTATCCTTTTTTCTTTCTCTGTTTCAACCCCCTTCCTGCGTGTCTGCAGAATGCATCTGCCCAGACACAACAGACGCTGAAGGGCAAGACTGGAACTACTCTAGATGCAATCTCCATTTTGCTCAAGGATCATTAATTACCTTGATGATTAAATACAATTAAAGATCCGTAAGACCTTTCTGATATCAGAGCCTTTAGCAAGGGCAGCTTTTAGGAACCTTCGCCGACAGTAAAACAAAAGGAGGAGGTAGACCAGTAAATCAGGGAATCCCAATTAAAATCCATGCTTAGCTCATTAACCTAATTACACATTGTGTCGCGCCTCAGCTCCAGTGAGGGGGAAGAGAGGCAGCGGTGGGGGCAGGCCAGTTACCCGTGTGCTAACCGTACTAGGTTGTTTATGTTACAACTCTATTGTCTCTTTGGCCGAGAAAATGGCCTTTGTGGGGCATTTCTAGCTGGGCTGCGGGAGTTGAGCAGCATTTGTGCCAAGGCCTGAGAGGCAGCATGCGTGCGTGTAATACGGTGTGTGTTTCCTCTTCCCCGAAATGTCCTTTCAGCAGCACGCCCTGTTCTGTACCCTGCTTGTCAGATGGCATCTCCAGCGCTGGGCAGGAACCTTCCCACACCCAGTTCACCCTCCTCCCCTTATCCTTGGAGAGGCACTGGCAGAGCTGGTGGGAGGAGGAGAGCGCCAGAATGGGATGATAATGGAGATGAGGAGGAGAGGGGGCCTCTGAGAAAGGGGAAAAGGGAGGGGGTTGGTGCCGAGCATGGAGAATCCTCCAGCTGAGGCAGGCTTCTTTGCTGCAGAGTCAAGGCTGAAGCACATCAGGCCTCCGTGACTTGCAGTGTGCTCTGCGGGGAGCCGCCTGCTCTAGTTATCTGCTGTGGCACCAGC
This sequence comes from Dromas ardeola, assembly GCA_013398915.1. Classification (NCBI taxonomy): domain Eukaryota; kingdom Metazoa; phylum Chordata; class Aves; order Charadriiformes; family Dromadidae; genus Dromas; species Dromas ardeola. The sequence continues at coordinate 180,316 of VYZM01017361.1, read as the reverse complement.
CATCCCTGTCCTTTCTCTCCGTCCCCTTTCTCACAGCAGGGACGCCAGGTTACAAGGTTACCAAGACACCATGCCTCCCCTTCGCCTGTCCTGAGGTCTGGGTCCGAGGTCCTGCTCCCAAAGCCCGGCACAGCCCAGCAGGCAGAAATCTGTCCCCCCCCCAGGAGCTTATGCCAGTTATTGGGGCGGGAGGAGGGAGGCATGGTGTCTGGGGAGCACGTCTGTCCCACCGGGAAAGGGAAGAGAACAGGAACATTTGCAGGCTCAGTCTCTGCTGAATCCAGGTGACTCATGGATTTGTGGATTTTCCACACGAAAGTCTGAGGGCTGGATCCTGCGGTGTGCAGCTGCATTCAGCGTGCTTTGCTGCCTACGTGTCTGTGTTCAAAGGGACGGGGAGGAGGTGGCAGGCCCCAGCATGTCCTACCCGTAACCAGTTGAATTTGGAAAAGCAAGTCAGAGCTCGAAGGGGTCAGGGTGCGGCTTCCCACATAGCAGGGCAAGGGAAGCAGGAGCATACTGGAGCCCCCGAGTCCCGTGGGACCAAGCTGTGACCTGCAAACAGGGAGAGAAGGGAAGGAGGCAGGGAGCCAAGAAGGCACGCTCCCCTCAGCAGAGCAGCTCCATGTGGGGTCTGTGCAGCACAGCCATTGCCAGCTGGGAGGGGACAGGTTTACCCTGGAGAACATCACTGGATTCCTGGGGTCTGCAGGGCTTGAACTGCCCTGCAGTGTGCTTGGGAAGGGGGCAGGGGAAGAGCAGAGAGGGGAGTTTGGCATGTGCAAGAGGTTCAGTAGAGGCACAGCACAGCTTGCCAAGCAATATGCCATGTATGGGCTGTTTGAGCTCCTGATGGGGAACGCTGGCATAGCCTCAGGTGACTTCACACAGGGCCAGGGCGACCCAGCTAGCAGGCAAATGGCCATCCCTGCATTGGCTCCCATCTTAGTCTGTTGAGAAAGATCTGTTCCTTCCCTCTGCCTACATATAAACACACCCAAACACTATTTTCTTTCACATGGGTATGCTGCGGGTACACAAGGAAGCTGACAGAGACATGAGGGGACCAGAAGCCATGGGGAACTACTGGGACTTGGGTAGGGCTAGGTAGGATGGGGACAGATGGACTCAGACGGGCAGATGGAGCCCAGAGGTGCAAGCAGCCTGCTGAGTGGGTGAGAAGGGACCATGACAGAGCAAGTCCCCTTGCACAGCTCAGTCCCACGTTCCCTTTTAGTCCTAGGCTGAGCCATGGTGAGGGTGTTTGGCCTGGCACCAGTTTACTTGAGGACAGTGTGTATGAGAACAGCTGTTCTGGAAAAACTTCCACAGCAGGTGCCAACCTGAACCGAGACTGACGAGGCAGCCAGAAGGCATAGAGGTGATCAGAATCCTGTGAACTTCAAGCAAACAACAAATAGAAAACAGGTTGTGAAGTTCAGGATGTGGCTCTTTTTTTCTTTTTTTTTCTGATAAATTTGTCCTTACTTTGGAAAGAAAAAAATCCCACTCTCTTAACAAGCTGTGCATCAGTTTTGTGGGGTTACTGTGGTAAACCCTCAGTCCACTGCCTCTGGCCCAGCAATGGCTGTTTCTGGGGATGACACATCCTGGAAGACACACTGATCTCCTGAAGCTCTAGGGCTCTGACAAAGTGGGATCTGCCCCTCTGCAACGATAGGAATGGAAAAGCAACAACTTCAGACCCTGCTGAAGTCACGGTTTCTGGGATTTTGCAGGGCGTGTTGTAATCCAGATGGGAGGTTTGCAGTTGCACTGCTCTGGGATCACAGGCATTGCCCCAAACCAAACAACAGACTCTAGGGTGCAGGAAAGAAGTTATCCCCATTGCCATAAAACTGTAGGCCAGCTCTCACAGAAGAATTTAATCTAGCAGAAGATCAGCAGGCAGCCTTCCTGAGACATCCCAGCCCCACTGGGACAGCAGGGCATGCTTTACGCATTGACCGTTCTTTGGCTGGGGCTCTGCTTCCAGGTAATTAAAATGGCTTAACCCTGCAGCCCAAACAGCTGCCTGCAGATAGCTTGTCTTTGTGCCCAAGGGACCCTTACCTCATTGTCTGCTCCAGAGAACCCCTTAACTGCAAGGCATGTTGGAGGATGCAAGGATTTCATTACACAGTGAGAGAGTGAAGGCAGAAACTCAAATACCTTTTCCTGGGATCAAGGCAACGGAAACAAAGAGAAGGGAAAAAAACAGATCTTAGGGGTGTGAAAGAGCAGAGGGTTTGTAGATCCTACAATGGGAGAATTTGGAGTCTATTTCTCAGTTATGCCAAGTGTATCTGGAGTATTCCCAGAGCAAACAATGCAATTACTTTAGATTCACACTATGCCAGTGAGTTGTCAGGCCTGAGGTTCAGACTCCCAAAGGGTCCTGTGCAGACTTGCATATAAGCTGTTACGCTTTCCTAAGGGATACGGACGCTCTGAGAGAAAAGGCCACATTCGCTTTTCTGAGGACAACTGTAAACTTCCTCTTCCTCTTGGGCTTCCTCTTGCCTCCCTGAGTCCTTTGCTTGAGGAGATACACAGAAAAAAATCCCAGTCCTTTTCTTAGTGCTGGTTGAGCTTGTATAGTCCACAGGGTTAAAAATAGCCTTGGGGATGAGATTGGGGTGTCCTTTCAGGTTGCCTTCAGCTCTGCAAAGAGGCAGTTATTTTCCATTTCAGGGGTGCTATTTCTTTCTGATGGGATCTCTCCTGAGGAAGGTGTGTCTCTCCCCTAAATTAAGTCTCTTCATTTCCCTTTGGGGCACATCGTTCTTATCTTCTGGTGCACTGTTTCCTCCATCTCACTGCCCGTGTGTTTTGCTGGGTCTGGGCACAGGGTGACTTCAGATGCAGAACCCATCACCTTTGCATTCTTGCATGGGTGATTCCAGTGTGGATTGATCTGCTCAACACGCTATTGAGCTGTTGAGAGTCCAAGTCCAAAGACCTATTCCCTATGTCTGTCGTAGATTTGGTGCTGTGACAGCATCAGAAACAGGAAATTCTCAAGTCTGTTGCCTTTCCCGAACTAGGAAGAAACTTAGCTTTTGGTTTAATGAATGATTCTTCTGTTTCATCCAGCTTGTGGGTATACTGGCAAGACACCAGTCTGAGTCTTAGATCAACCAGGCTGCTTAGCATAAGTAGAGTTCTTTACCAGAATGGCTGTACCGTTTTCCAGTGCCTGAGCTTACTTTTAGTGAGCAAGTTAGTCTATTTCTGCATGGCACTGTGCTGTGCCGGGAAGACGTGTCCTGCTCTGCTCTACGTTCATCCAAGGCGACAACATGCCTTAAAACTGGTGTTTCTTTCTGCCCACTTTTGCCTCCTCTCAGAGTTTCTACAGACAAGCCTCTGTTGCCAGACGTGCCTCCTGAGACCTCTACCCTTAACTGAAGATTGACCCTTTGAACTCTCTAACCCCCACACTAATAGGAGTTAATGACATTTATCTACATATTTATCTTTCTTTTTCTACTGCCTACTCCATTACTCCCCATACTGAAGTATCTGGGTACCTTACCGCCAGTAATGGTTTGTGGCATCCAGGTGACGTTAACGCTTTTTCCATGATGGGAGAATTACTGTTCAAACAAATTACGCAGCTCTCTAATCTCTTTTCCCTGGTTTCTTTTTTTTTTTTTTTATTAATTTAATACCCATGTGGTTATTTCTGGAAGTCTTTCTCCTCTACTATTCTGGTCATTTTTTACAAAATTGGAGATGGGACTTTTTGTCCTCTTTTCTCATGCGGTTAGCTATTTATATCCTTCCATCCATCTTCTTAGGTAGTCAAGCATCCAGCTGTGTTATATCTGTCACCTTGGTACCTAAGCAACAAGTAAAGATGTTTCTTAACAGCTGTTAGCTCAAGCAGTGGCTGCTCTAGAGCAGGGGTGGCAAACAAGTGACACTTGAGCTGCTGTGCAGCTTGTGAGCAATTCAGGCCCAGCTGCCATGCCCAGAGGTGGTGAAGCACCAAGGGGAGCCCTGGCCAGGTTGTTCCTGTCCTTCTGTGGAGCATCAGGACTCCAGGGAAGGTGTTCCTGTCTCCTAGGGATTCATTCTGCACAGCCCCTCCTTCCCTCGCTCCATCACTTATGTGATGGTCCTTGGCTGTTCTGGGACCTGGCTCCTGACTATGCAGCCAGGTGCTGAGAGATCTTGCCCAGTTGTTTTCAGCTTTCCAAGGGGAAAATATAAAAGTTCTGCTGGAAACCTGAAGGACTTCATTTTTCCTCCCACCAGGGGAGCTGGCTGACATTTTTTGGGTAAAGTTTGTCTTTAAAAATGTACAACATTCTGCAGGAACTGTGTCCATATTGCCCTGTCTGCTAAAACATGTAGTAGTCTGGTTTGTGTTCTCTCTCCTCCTTTTTTTCCCCCCAATCTGAAAAGAACATGAGCTCTCTTAAATAGCCTCCCATCTAGTTGTTAGCAAGTGGGAAGACACAAACAGCAGACGGAGGAGGAGGTGGGCACACCAGGCAGGTGGAGGGTGGGAGCAAATCCGTCTGTCGGGACGGAGGAAGAGACACAGAGTCCAGAGGGACAGGCGCTGGAGCGGTCCCATCCCGGGCTGCATCACGCGGCTGTGCGGGTTGGCCTGAGGCCCCAGAGGACTCCTAGCCCAGGCACGGGGTGGGATGAGACTCTTGCAGAATGAATCCAGGTGGACTGGGGCTCAGAGTGGGCTGTGGAAAATGAAGGTGGGGAGATTCACAGGCAGGCGGGAGGTGCTTTCTCTTTGGGTGTGAGAGCTGTTGGAAAGGTCAGCTGTGGAGATGACTGAAACGCAGAATGGGATGGCAAGTGGGGATGTTGGGCGTTTCAGAATGAGTTTTCCTTCTGCTTTGAAACAAACTGGCATTTGAAAATTTCCATGGAAATGAAATTTCAAAAGAAAACTTTGGTCTGGCTTAATCCAAAATGTCCCGTTGCATTACAACCAAAGCATTTCGTTCTGGTCAGTGTTTTACCATATACCATTTAAAAGAAATGAGAGTCCAAAAGGAGTTGTTGTTCTACAATAAATTTAATAAGGCTTAAAATGAGAAACCCCTTTTGTTAAAATGGGAAAAACTAAAACCACAAAAAAGGAAACATTCTGTTCCAAGGCTAGCACAGACCATTTCAACCTTATCAAAGGGCTTTTTATTATTTTAATTGAATTTTGTCAAAATCAGCACGTTCCAGTGGCTAGTTTTGACTTGGACTAAATGGCACTTTCCATCAGAAGAGCATGCCGTGTTGGAAAGTTTTCCAGTAGCTCTAGTTTTTTTTTCACATGCTTTCCATTTTTGTGGCAACTTCGTCAGTCCTTGGTTTCAGCCAGGACGAAGCACACAGAAGTCCCGAGAGAGCAGTTGACCTCCTGCTCTTTGAAGACCAGGATGACTCACTGGAGCTTTCCCCAGTGGCACAGAGGAAAATACGTCTGCCCCGCTGAGCAGCCTGCTGTTCCTGTGCACGTGGGCAGCCTTTTGAACACGGCTTATTCCTCCATAAGAAGAAAACAGGGAGCCTAGTGCTGATGCAGTTTCAACAAAAGTCAATGAAATAATTATAAAAGTCAATGAAATATGCCAATTAAGGCCAACTGAGCTATTTAACCCTCAGTCTCTGGGCCTGGTTTCTTCAGCATGAGGCTGGAAATAGGATGCTGACTCTAGGCTTACTCCATCCTGTCAACTGTTAATAAATCTTTATGGGGAACTGAGTGCTTTTTGATTCTCGCTTGTCTCTCATGAGTCTAGACTTTGGGAACAGTTAGGTTTGGAGCAAATATGTGATTCAAGCCTGCCATAGGGATTCAGGCCTTGTAGCTACCCACAGCTCCTGTCACAGCTGTTGGTATCCCAGCCTTCCTGCTCAGGAAGGGGAAAACAGTGAAACATGCTGAGAGGCCCCTCCAAACCAGTCCAAACAGCAGCAACCCTATGCAGATGGTTGCCGATGCATCCATCAGACTCTGGGTGATGCATAGCTGAAATACCCCCCAGGATGTGTGTGAAGGGACATCTTTGTACCTGGGCATAAGCAGCCCGACGAGGCACTCAGCACAGCGTGTCATTCCACCTCCTGAGTGACATTTGTCATCGAATTCCCCTGAGTGCTATATCACAACCCAGCTCCTCCCTGGGGCTACCTGGAAGCACAAAGCCACCTTGTTTGAGGACGGGATAATAAGGCATGGAGAAGCCCTTAGTTTCTCTTCCTGGAAGTTTGCTTGCCTCCCCCGTTGTGCTACAATCACTAAGTGTATGCAACTCATAACTCTAAGTCCCCAGTTACCCCTCTTTGCCCCACCAAAAAGAGCAAGCCTTGCTCCCATTGAGGGGTATCCAAAGGGAAATGTGATGTGGTCCCTATTTTGTAAATTCCTCTCTGCAGAAGTCCCTTTGAACTCCTGCTCCTCCTGACCTGCCCTCTGCTCTGGGCTAAATGCTATCAGTCTTTACAGTGCAGGGACCCCCTGCTGACGGCCCTCACCTTTCTGGGAGTGGGTATAACCATGCTGGTCTCCCTTACCATCCCCAGAAAAGCAGAGGCACCGCCAGACGGGGCAGGGAGCGTGACCCTCTGTGGGAGGCCTCCCCGCCGGGCTCTGACCCTCACTCATTGCCTTCCTCCCCACCTCGGATGCTCATGATGGGGCCAGCACAGGCTGCCTTTAATGGGTGGTCTTGTCACTTGTTTACAGTCCTGAGTCTTACAAGCTCAGCAGGCTCCTCTAAGCCCCCACCTGTGCAGCCGTTCTGAAGCTCAGCAATCATTCCCAAGACAGCCTGGATGGAGGCTGTGACCTTAATAGATATGAGAGCTGCATCTCCATCCAGCATGGAGTCGATCTGTCTGGCAGCCGCCCTCTGCTCAACCCCACCGGCCGCTGTGAGGTCTGGAGTCAAAGGGACTCCCATGCCCCCAGATCCGCCCTGTTCAGATTGCTGTCCCTGCTGAGGTGGCATTCCCGCTGAGCTGTAGTGGGCCATGCCAGATCTAAACCTCAGCTAGGAGGATCACAGCAGCCACTGATCTGGCAAGCGGGAGACATAAGTGCATGTCAGCCCCTCGGGGCAGTGGGGACTGGAATGGTGGAGCTGGCTTTGCTCACAAGTTGAATGGGACACTCACCATCAGCCTCAATGTTTCTCACAATTGCTGGCATGTTCTTAACACAAAATGTCATAGATTTGGTTGCAGCCAGTTTGCTCATTGTTGAGAAAAACGGGAGCGTCATTTTGGGAACCTTTAGTCTGGCTGTTGACGTGGCTAATATTTAGGTTTGCTTCCAGGCTCTGTCAATAGACAAGGTTTTCCACTTCATCTCCCCGTGCCTCCCCGTTTCCTTAGCCATAAAAATGAGGGTGACCTTTTCTATTTGCATGAGTAGTGGGTGGGGCTGTGAGGCCTTACCAGAAATGCCTCCATACCTGCTTCCTTAGGTGAGAATTGTCACCATAATGTGCAGATACCCACATCTAAACCAAGCCATTCAAGTGAGATTGCCAGTGATTGCCTGGGTGGCCTTGGGCACTTCTCTGTCAGTCAGCACCTCTGATTTCCCCATCGCTGAAAGCGGGGGTAATAATACTTTGCTGCCTCTCAGGGTGTTGGAGGATTAATTAGATACTGTTTGAAAAGCCTTTTGAAGATGCAAAGCTTTCCATAAATACGCAGCCTTATTCCTACAGATGGGACCCAGGTAGGACTGAAGCGTGGTGTCTGTCACTCTGCACTGTGGAGACCATAAATCCGGGAAGAGGTGAAATTTGTAAAATTAGTTCCCTGCACAGGGACTTGATGATAAGAAACCTGAGCAGCAGCAGGCTGGAAATCAGGCAGGGCACTGACTTTTGGTTTACGCGTACACACCGTTCTTTATGGCCTGTTCTTCATGGGCAGGAATCCTTAAACAACCCAGACAAAGTTGGGAGGTCTGAGTCTCTTCCACTTTGCTGCAGAAATATCTCTAGGGTAGGATAAAACAAATTAGGAGAGAAATCACAGGCAGTCAGCTGGCGAAGGGTGTCTGTCTATTGCATCTGTTGGGTGCCATGTTTGCATTCATGTTGTTTGCAAAGATTTTTCCTAGTTGTCAGCTCTGATGGGTCATGTGCCTTCAGAACATATATCACAAAAAAATTTGTTGTTTCTATCTTCGAATAAATTACAGTAGAACAGAGCATAGCATTCCCACTTGCAATAGTAGAAAACATTCCTCTTAACTTACGGAGATGGTAAAATATCAGCAATGCTTTAAATACCAAAAGGATAATGGGAGGAAAGACAAGAGGAAAGTAAGACCACAGACAGAAAGCTGTGACTGGTTAGCATGCACTTAAACTATAGCAAAGTAGGAGTTTTGATCTTCTCCACAAAAATTGCAGGCTTGGCCAGTACTGGCATGGTCTAGCAGGGGTGCATTTTTCACCATGACTTGGACGGAAGACCAGAGAGTTTGTGTCCTTTGATAATTTCCTGTGACCTGGCATCTACCCCTCTGATAAAAGAGGCTTGATCTGAGTGAGGACAGAGAGAATCAGAGGGTGGCGAGGCTGGTGGGGGCAGTCAAATAAGGTCTGCCAGCTATTAACCCTGGTGCTGAAGTCATGCCTGAGTCAGCAGAGTTTCGGCTTTGTCGCGTTCCCATTGTGGAGATGAGTGAGTCATCACCCGGCCAAGCCCTGAGAGCTCCCTGGTTTCCTGCTCCCGCTCTGAGCCCTGGGAGGGAAGGAAGGATCTGATGTTCCCTCTTTCTGTGCCGTCGAGTTTATTTTTGTTTTTATTGAATCTCTTCAGTCTCAAGTTCCTTCATTTCGGAAATGAGACTCTCATGGGTTACTATCTTGATCCCCTCTTCACAGCTCTTCATTAAATGCCTCCTCCTTAGCACCTGGAGAGCTCCAATAGTGAGAATATTTAGCCCTGGACCAGGGCTCCTTGATCAACATCCAAGGCAACACGGAAGTCCAAGTAAGAGGCAGGGCATTAAAAATACTCATGTACATTTGGGGACTCAGCCCATCAAGATAAGGTCTCAGGACAGTCTCAGCTTAATTAGCTTCCCCCTGCTCCGTGCTTCAGCGTCTTTCCCCTCCTCCACACTTGATTTTCCAGCTGTGCTGCTCTTTTCTTTCTGCCCTTGCTTCCCCACCCAACCACCAAATAAGCCTTGACTCTGAATGTGGTTCCCTTTCTCACTCTTCCCTCATGTTTGCAGGTCAGGTTTGGTAAGCAAGAAGACCCTGGCTTTTTCATTGCTGGTGGGTGACAAGATGACTCTTGAGAGAAGGGTCTTTGATTTTTTGTTCTTTGTCCACCCTTGTCTTTGCCTGGCCAGCTGCCTGCTTTTCTTAGTGCAGAATTATGATCCTGGACATATTCACTGGTATCCCTCCAGAGGAACTCATAGCTAGGGATGAGAAGAGGCAAGTGAGTGGCCTGGGATGTGGTGATGTTGGAGAGGGTGGGAAAATTTGTAAGGCTAAAATGGAGGGAGGGCAAGTCAAAGAAACAAGTGTTATGGAGACAGGTCACAGGGGCAGAAGCGAGATGTCACTTAGCTGTAATAAGTTGCACGAGGCCACAGGGGAAAGGAGATGAGAGTCTTCTGAACGCAGGCTCTGGACGGGTATGAGTAAGAGTGCACAGTGGGAAAAGAGCTGAGGAAGGAGCTGGTGCAGAGTCCAGTCCAAAAGACCTGGAGGGACGGGCTGCATGGGCGGGAAAGTGGGCCAAGTGCTGAGCGCGGGTGCAGGTCAGGTAGAGGCAAGGGGCAGTCTGGTTCGCTGCTCAGGTGTGTGGGAACTGGCGGCTCTTGCCGAAGGATTAGCCGACATGCTGCCGGGGCGGGGCGGGCAGCAGGAGCTGGCTCCTCCGCCGTCACTGAGGTGCCTTTGTGTTTTGTTGCTGAGCATGGGGTTTCACAGCTTTATTGCAGGAAGGATCCCAGTGCTGTGTCAGCTCTTTCAGCAGGAGCCCTGCTCTGCCAGCCCTCCTGCTTTTGCCATGGGGCATGTTCCCCTCCCCTTGACTTGGGGGGTGAAGCAAAGCAGGTGTGTGAAAGCCAGGAAAGGTACAGCGAAGAGTGAAAGCCGCGAAAAAAGGCAGGCATGGTTGTTCCCTTCCGAGTTCTCTGGTTTGCAGCCTTTTTCCTAGAGAACTAGAAGCTTGGCCGCAGCTGAGGCTGTTTGCGAGGTTGAAGCACAGACGGCAAGAACTGGTGGCCTAGTCTGGTGTTCATCTCTGCTTTTCACTGTCCGTTTGATGTGTGGCCAGTCGCACCCTGGCATCTGCTTTTCTTTTGTCTATACCATGGCCTTGGTCTTGTTTAGGGCCTTTGTGTCAATCCCAGTGGTGGCTCAATGAAAAGACTTCCCAAACCTTAACAGAGAACAAGCGGAGCATCAATGGATCCCTTTGGGAAAGATCTTTCATTCAAGTGGATCCTGAGGCTGCTTTGTGCTCTATTTATCCAAAGAGGAAATACTGCATAGGCAGGAGAAGGCAACCCTGCTTTATCCCAAAGGCATCTCCACTGTCCTGTCCCAGCAGACAGCCAATGAAGAGCTGGCTAGAGACCTCACTCAATACGAGCCATTGACTGGCCCTCAGCTAATAACATCTCCGCTGTTGCTACTGTGTGCTGGTTCTGGATATGAACCAGTGACCTAGAGTAAAAAGCCCAGTGTTTCCCATTTGCAAGCCAAAGCCAAGCCCATTCTTTCTTTTTTGAGAGGCATTTGGATGAGAGCCAGATAGGCCGTTGTACACGCTGCCGTTTCCCGTCAGATCCCATAAAGCACCCAGCTCTCAGCTGGGAGAAGGGATGCTTGGGCCTGCAGTTTCTCTTGGTGTGCCCCCACCTGATCACCATGTTATCTCAGGCCTTTCACTTTCATGTGCAGCCGTGTCACCTGGAGCTATAATCTTGCCACTTCTCTTACTCTCTTATCTTCTTTCTAAGGCCCCCTCCCCTTGTGTTGGAAACTCAGTCTTTGTCTTCCAATCCCTTTGGTGTTCAAGCTCCACGCTTAAGTGGGGCAGGATTGAATCAGTGCATGACAGAGAGACCTCCAGTGAAAGTCTGCTGCTGCAGGAAGTGCGTGTTGGTGAGTCACTGGAGACCACTCCTTCATTGCAGTCGGCTGCAAGCCATTGACTAAGCGGGGTGAGGCAGGCACTGTGCTCTTTTGGAAGAGCAGCAGAGTACTGATTTGAATGCCTGGCAATCAATACGAAACGTCTCTCTGGCAAGAGGAAAGATACTAACCCCAACATCTTGGCCAAGCGCCAGCTCAAACCTTTGCTTCTTGCCACCTGAAATTCCCCTGCTGGGATTTATGATCTTCTTTCCCATTTCCCACCCTTCCTAACACACCTGTGGCGTTCCTTTGGGCTGTTGGAGGCTAGTTGTGTTCTGCACCACAAGGGTTGCATTTCAGACCTTGATTTCTACTTAAAAACAGGGAAGACTTGAAAGGTTAATTCAGACAAACCAGGAGAAAAATTCGTAAGTGCTACCAGCTGAAAAGTGTTGAGCTCCTGTTCCATCCTGGTTTTCCCCTCATGGAAAGTTCTTGGAGATCTGTTCGAAGTGTCTCTGAGGCATACGGGACCATGTACAGGACATCATTGCCCATAGTCAAGGAGCAGTGCAAGGGGCTGTCTCAAAATCAGGTGCTTTGTGTAGGGTCTTTTGTAGGTTGAAGCGTGACGAATTGTTTTGTTCTTTTGTAAGGTCTGGCTACTGTGACCCTTCTGTTCGGTTCTAAGTGATGCAAAGACTAGTAGGACTGATTCCTCTAACATTTGCATCAGCCACGATATTGCCACACCAAAGGGTGGCTCATCACACTTCTGCCAAGGGCTCTTTCAATGCCCTTGGGGTGAGATGAGTATCAGGGAACAGGAGGGAGAGAAATCGGTGAGAGGCTCGGAGAGGCAAGGTTGTGCAAAGCAGTGTGGAGTTCACATGGTTCTTAACAAAGAGGCATTGATTGGAGGCTCGCTGTTGTGACAGAGCTCACTAGTGCCTGGAGATCATTTCCAGAGCTTTCTATATGGGGGAGCAAGAACCAGATTTGCAAGTGTGGGAGCCTCAATGTAACAGCACCTCCCGGGCGTTTAGGAGAGAGAGCTTTCAGGTTCAAGAGCCACCAGCTGCCACTTGATTAAGCGCCCCTCACACCCAGGGAGTCCAGACCTTCCTTCCCAGCCCACTGCCTGCGCCGCAGGGCACCACAAGTTCTGCACAGTGCCCCCAAGGCCTCGCATGACCTAGTAAATATCTGGGTTTGGGATCGTGGGGAAAGGCATCAACACAAACCACTTCAGAGGCCAAGGTGGAGGAGTAGGATCTCAGAGGTCTCCACTAATGAGGTCTTGGCACCAACATGTCTTTGGCACTCAGCTGGGCCTTTTTTACTGCTTTTGGTCCTCAACAACAAACAACACCAAAAAACTAATGAGTAAAACACAACTCGGCAAGCTTCAACCTATACAGCTAATCTTTCCTCGTGTGCTGGCTGCCCCCTGGGCGGTGTCAGAGCGGCTTGGTGGGCACTGGGAGATCTGGCATCGGAACTGCAAATGGCAGGATGTATCCCAAGCCTTTTCTCTGCCGTACCGACCACACACATCATTCAGCAAAGAAAAAGCAAGGCGAACCCCAGCACTGCACATGCACACACACATCCTGCTTAATATGTTCAAGCCTCTCCAGAGGGTGATTAGTGATTTTATTTTCTCCTCCTCTCCCAGCCTTTCACGCTCATCGCCATCAATTATCTATGCATTTGCCCTGATGAATTATTGAGTGTGTAACGGGGCAAGGGAAGACCCACCATCCCACCTCAGTCACCTTGCAAACAAATGCTCCCCAGAGCATGACAGCAGCTAGTTTGCCCTCTGGCTTCTGATTTAGGACAGGGAGCATGGGAGGCTGATCCAGCAGCTTGCAAAACCCCTTTACTCCATCTGTTCCCCTTCCTCATCATTGCTGTTGAGGTGTGGGTGTTATTGCCGTGGTACGGAGCAGAGCAATAGGTGCATTATTTCCCTGATGAAAGGCTTGCAGGAGCAGAACATAAAGAGTTTACCCTGTCTTGCAAAAGAGCCATGAGTTATTCAGTCACCTGGAAAGGAAACACGATTTCCGCACAGTGTTTGGGGTTTTTTGGGGTATTTTTTGTTTGTTTTGTTTTGTTTTGTTATTTCTTCTGCTGCTTTTTTTTCCCCTTTTCCCCTGAAGCCTCTAGAAAGTTTAGAATGTGTTTTTGTTAAAGCTGCTACATGTAGGGGCCTGAATCCCAGCGTTGGCAGCATTTTGATGTTGGCAAGCAGTCCTCAACTGGCACTGGCTTTTTCCCTAGCCAAAAGTCTGACTCTTTACACCTGGGCAAAGGAGGGTCCTGCAGGACCACTCTGGGGTCTGGTTCAGGGTCAGGTTCGTCAGCACCAAGGTCTGCTTTTTCTCCAATTTGTATCCAAGTACAGTCTGCACTGATGCATGGATCCCATGGTAAGGGTAGGGTAGAAGGGGCAGGGTAGAACTGGGAATTGTTGCTACCACTCAAGGTCAAGAAAAATCACTTGATTTTTAAAGGGGTCATTCATTAATTTGCAGGGAAATCATAGCGTAAAGAAAGGGCATAGTAATGATGAAGTTGAGGGATTGGAGTGATCTTTCTGTTGTGATATATACCACATTCTCTGCCAGGTTGGCTGACAATATCTTTATTTAAGGGCCATGTCTTAGGTGCCCATCCTTGGGGAGCGGTGGCCTTCAGTCTGGCGTACCCTTCTGCATGCCATGTTCATCTGCGTGCCCCGCGAGGGAGAGACCAGGTTGTCCTGGCCGCCCTGCAAGGGCGACTCGGAGGAGGAGCTGGCAGCTTTCCGTCCTCTCCTTTCTGGGGTTCAGCTCATCTCTCTCTTTTCTGGCACTGTGAGGAGGTGCTGGGCCACGACTTCCTGCTGTCGTGAACGGGACCTCTTTTATTGGGTTGTGGAAAGCCTGGTTCAAAGGGAACCACTGAGGCCTGTGGGGGGGTCAGGGAGCTTGTGTGGGAGCGGAGCCAGCTGTGCCATCGCCCCAGCCCCGGGCAGGCTCTGCCTGGGGGCACGGGCCCTTCATGAAAGAGGTGGGGACCGGTGCTGATGAATCTGCTCTCCTCCAGCCTTGAGAGGAAGAGGGAGTGCTGAGCACACCTACAGCCGGGCAGCCGTGAGATGGGCGGCAGGCTGTTCCCAGGGCCTTTGCTACGTGATTGCTTTTGCTCTCCGGCAAGCTCCCACACGCTTTGCGAGGCTCTAAAGACTTCAGAGCCAGACTGCTTGGCAAAGCTGTTGCTCACCTCCCCAGGTGTGGGTGATTCTGCAAGAGGCTCTCTCACCTCCGGGGTAGAAGGAGCAGCGTATGCTGCAAAGCATGCTGGAGACATCTCCCCCCTCCCCATCCACCCGTTCTTTCCTCAAATCCCAGCATGGCATTATCTAGACCCAGCCCGGCTCGGCACCGGCTGCCATCATTTCATCAGGAAGGCCATTGTGGGCAATGGGGTCCCAGAGGGCACAGGCCAGACTGATGTCAGAAAAGTGTTTCCCTGTGTCTTACTGCCTGGACATCATTCTCTAGGGACTCTTAGAGGCATCCAGCCTCTAAGGACTCGATGGCTTCACGCATGCAGGCACATGAGGGCACCAGTGCTTTGCTGTGGCTGTAAACAGCACTGAAGAACATTCCTCGGCACCCAGCCGCAATGCTAGGGTGTGGGGCAAACCAGCACTTGACTCAGGGAAGGGGGCAAGTTCACACAAAGCTCTAGAGACTGAGTTTCGGTCTTAATTGCTGATGACTGTGGTCAGCTGATGGCGTCTCATGGCTGGGCCGGATTGCTGAGGCTTGTCCTCAGGGTCACAGGCTTGGCGTGGAGGGAAGGAGAAGGGGAGAAAGAGGAGTCTTAGATGAAATGTGGGGACTGAGATCAGGCTGAGTACAGCAGGCGTGGAGCGAGGGGGCAACATGGGAGTGTGCTGAGAGGATGGTAAAGGTGGGATTTGTGGGTGAGAAGACCTTTCCACGTCTGCACTTGTGTGTGTGTGAAACTGCAGGGAGGAGGAGGGAACACTCTTGCTCGAGTTCATGTGTAGAAGTCACAGGGCACGTCTGCCAGGGCTCTGGGGGGGGCTAAGACTGAGAAGTTCATTTTGGCCTTGCACAGGGAGCCCGTTTGTTCCCTGGAAGAACAGGGTAGGGGAGACATTTCAAAAATGCTCTGTCCCCTCAGTTAGAAGATGCTCCTGTTTCTCTTACTGTGCATTTTTTTCTTTCTCCAGCCTCTCTCTCTTTCATTACCCTTTCATGTTCCTCAGTCTTTGTACATCTTTCTTTTTTTTATTACCTCTTTCTTTCCTTTACTCTCAGTCTCCCAGAATACACCCAATTTCAGATTCTGCCAGAAGCAGTAAGCAGAACCCGCTTTTCTTGTTCTCACCACCTTGCTTCTCTATTGTATTTACCATATAAATACTGGCTGTATAATTACCAGAGCATTATCTCTAAAGATACAGATTAGGGAAAGACACAGTGGCAGCCAAAGATGAATTTCAGGGTCAGTCTGGTGGGAGACATTTTTCTCCAGCTGCCAGGGGAGGAATCAATGGAGACAGAATAGCAGTCATGAACACCAGCCACCGCTTTTCCCAAGCACCTTTCATCTTCACTCCGCAGAATCGAGATGGAAGGTTCCTAAATGCAGCCACCTCTAGGGTTAAAAAAAAGCCACAGAAACGATCTAGTTCGTGCAGGTAGATTGTGCAAGGTGTATGGGCACTGCCGTAAATCTATTCTTATATGGGAACTGTTGCTACTCTGAAATCGGGGCTGAGTCTTTGCAGCTCATTTAATTACTGATGCACTTCCAATAGGATTAAATGGATGTCTGAGTGTGTGTTAGCGTATGTTAGGATGTGCTGTGCTGATAAATATCTGCGCTTTCATATGCCTCCAGATACGCATGCTCTGTATATTTACAATAACTGATTTAGTGTCATCCAAAGTTGAAGACAAAAGGAAGAAAAGTATTATTGATACAGCTTTGTGCCTTTTGGTGATCATGGGCCCTAGGTTGGCTGCAGAGCATTAGGGCTCATTGTGGTGAAATGTGAACACCAATTGTGGGAGGGAAGGTGTTTATGAACAGGGATAAAGCTGCAGGAGCTGCAGGTGTATGCAAGTAGTTGCAGAAGGTAGTGAGGGCCTGTAACCATAGGCTGTTCTTGTATCAGCCATGCCAAGAAGTTGTTAGTGGAATAAATAAAGTAGTTTATGGTCCCAGTGTCCAAGAACTGTTCTTTTTGTCTGTCTGAGAAGTACCCGTATATTCATGTTTTTCCATTTTATTGCAGGGCTGCAAGCTCAGACTGTCTTAGTCAATGACACAGTCTCGGGGTTTATCGGGACAGACGTGGTCCTGCACTGCAGCTTCACCAATCCGCTCCCCAATGTGAAGATCACGCAGGTCACATGGCAGAAAGCCAGCAACGGTTCCAAGCAGAATGTGGCCATCTACAACCCTGCCATGGGTGTCTCCATCCTCTCTCCCTACAAAGAGCGGGTGACTTTCCGGAATCCTTCCTTCAAAGACGGCACCATTCAGCTCTCTCGGCTAGAGCTGGAGGATGAGGGAGTTTACATCTGTGAGTTTGCTACCTTCCCAACTGGCAACCGGGAAAGTCAGCTGAACCTCACTGTGCTGGGTAAGATACTGGACAAGCTTTGTAGTGTGAACCATTGCCTCCAGTAAAACAGATCTGGAGGAACCTGAGACTCATGTCCTGGGAACTCAGAGCAAAGGTCAATCTTGGGTGTAAATTTTACCTATAATGATCTTTCAAGGTGACTGTAAAGAGGTGAAGAGCAGGGAACCCAGAGCAGGTGGTTCACTGAGCTATCTCAAGAACACCTCTTCCTGTTTCCAGGCCTCAGTTCCCCTAGCTCTTAATGCAGGTGCAGTAAGAGTGACCTGTTCCCTAAGGGAGTGGTGAGTTTTCATGAGCTGTTGAGTGAATGGAGAGAAAAGACAACAGAGAGATCCTAAGCACAAGTAGAGCTTGTCCATGGAGCTTAGGGTTGTGAGTGAATAGACCTCACCCAAGGTCTACATGATTCATTTGCTCCCCAATTTTGGTTTCTCATTCTAATATAGGGCTGAAAACCTATGGCAGGAAAGGATGGACTTTCCGAGTATCTATGTATCTGAGGCACCTCCACCATTCTTTCCCCAGAGCAGATTGCTGGCAATTTGCAGCAGCTCTGGATTCACCACAAGGTCTGTCATAGGCTCCGTGGTGCTAGATGTCTCTTGGGTTGTAGTAGAGAGGGTAGCATTGCTTTTCTAACCATCCTTTTGTACCCTTTTCTTCTCCTCTTCCTCCTTTTTGCAATTCCTTGCAGCCAAGCCCACAAATCGGATGGAGGGCACCAAGCGGCCACTTATTGCTAAGTCTGGCAGGACAGAAAAGATCTTGGTAGCTACCTGCACCTCCTCTAATGGGAAGCCCCCCAGCACTGTCACCTGGGACACCAAGCTCAAAGGGGAAGCGGAGTTTCAGGAGATCCGGAATAGCAATGGCACCATCACAGTGATCAGCCGGTACCGGCTGGTGCCGAGCCGGGAGGCCCACCGGCAGCAGCTCATGTGCGTGGTCAATTACCAGCTGGACCGCTTCACCGACAGCATGACCCTCAACGTGCAGTGTAAGTGAGCAGGGGCAGGGCTGCAGAGCAAGGCTCCGTGGTCAGGCCCTGGGGTTCGTGATAAAGTTTGGCAAAAGAGGATTTTTCTGAAGGGAAGGTGTTGGTCTGGTGGAGGGGTTGAAGTGGGGGGCTGCTGTCTTTTTCTGGAGAGTGATCCCTTGGAATAATCGTACGCTTTCTCTTTTTCACACCTTCTTTCTCTCTCTGCCTCTGACATGTCCCTTTGTTCCTCCCCTTCTCTCTCTCCTTCATTCACCCCCTCTCACATACTTTGTCCCACCACCTTTCCCACCTTGCAATCTCTCTCCTCCTCCCACCTCTGCTCCCTATTTCATCTCTTCCTATTTCATTTTCTCCCCCTTCCTTTCCGTAACTCTTGCCTTTCCTTTTCCATCCTGCTTTTCTGTCTTTTTCGTCCCCCTGCAGATGAGCCAGAAGTCACTATTGAGGGCTTTGATGGCAACTGGTTTCTCAACCGGAAGGATGTGAAGCTGATATGCAAATCTGATGCCAACCCCCCAGCTCACACCTACGAATGGAAGCTGTAAGTGCCTACAGTGCGTCTGCTCCCAGCAGCACGTATGTCCCACTCTGTCTAGAGGGCAGACTGTGTTTCTGAGGCGGGCAGTGCAGTGTACCCGCAGTGCAGCCTTAATACCCAGGATAACTTCCTATTTTCCTGTCACTGGAATAATATTCTGTCCTGGTGACGTGTGAAGCAGCTGAGATATGCCAAGGTGGATAGTTTGCCCAGCACCACTAAAGGCTTTGGAAGGAGAGCTGGAAAAGAACCCAGGATGTCCCTTCCTTAAAGGGGCACAAATAGCACAAAATTTACCTGCATGTGAAAAAACCTTTCCCTGGAATCAGCCCCAGCTGTAAGCAGGAGCTCCCCTTCAGAGCACTCATCCCCACACGACTGACATTAAGCAGAAGCAATTCCTTGTCCTCCAGGGTTTCAGCTTTTGGCTGAACACACTAAAGGGACTGAAAAGTGAGCGAGGGGTGTCTGGGGAGTCGGATGGGAATTGATGCAACCTGAGGTGGTTCTCTCTCCCTCTCTTTCATTTCTATAAGTACTCATGTAGCTTTAAAAAAGAAAGATCAAATGCTTCCTTTCTTCTTTTCAGCTGGCATTTGTCATCGGGAAAGAGGCTCTCAAAATGGCTTTGCAAGGAGCTAGGCATATTCTGTCTCATTTCGCTTCCCGGATCAAACTGTTCACAGTGAAAGTCTGAAGAGGATTGTTTTTCTTGCCTTTTTTCTAGTTCTCATCCCCAGCTCTCTCCCTCTGTTTGTTCTGCCAGTTCGACTTAAACTCCGAGGGGGCTCTCTGGGTTCCTCATAGCATTGCCAGGAAAGTATTATAGGCAAAGACACCCCTTGTGGCACCCAAGGCAGAAGAGATGCCAGTTTAGACTATCTGTGTGTAGCAGGGCTGGCGAATTGAGCTGAAGGGAGCCTCGTGAGATGGAGCTGGGTACAGGAGGCAGGTTTTCTCTCTGCTTTTGGGCAAGTGGTTTCATCCCTTTGTTCTGCAATTGCTCATGTGCGGGGCTGGAGGCTGAGTGCTTGCTGAGCTCCTGGGCATCGGGCTCTCGGTGGCAGGAGCTCTGTCGCTGTACACAGACACAGCCAGCAGCACAAGCGGCCCCTGGTCTCTGTTGGGGCAGTCTGCTCCTGCTGTGATAGTGATGCTGAAGGCAGGCTGAGAGAGCTGAAGCACAGGGTAACCAGCTGCCAAACTTCTTAGCCAGGTGAGGTTTCTGTAGCCCAGGGCAGGAAAGAGGGTTAGTTACCAACTAGGCTCAAACATGGCAGGGGATGCAGGTGTCAGGGCTGAGCATGGCACTGCATGACTGAGTCTGAATGTGACGTGTCATTTGCACACCTGGTTTACACACTGCGCTGGTAATAAATTCAGCTCCGTCAGAAACGATTCTTGGGAACAGCACATCTTTGAGCCAGGCATTGAGTAGGTCCCCATGTGCTTGTGCGAGTGATGATTTTTTTTTTTAAACACATGAAAGAGAAGTTTTCCTGTGGATTCTCTGTGAGTTGTGTGTATGTCCATTTGTCTGTCTTTAGCCTGCAAGAGTTTCTTGGCTTACAGCTGAGAGGCTGGGAGCATCAATACTTTGCTTTGCGAAGGAACTGTGGGGGGAAAAACGGAGAGAGAGAAAGTGCAAAATTGAAGAGTACAGGTTTCTAAGCCTGCTAGCGCTTCAGTCTGATTCCCCAGCCTCTCCCTTTTTGCACGCTTTGTGGGTCAGTTAGGACTGAGTATAGGATTATTGACCTGAGAGAGGATGGAAAGGAAAGATGGAATGCAGCTGACGGTAAGGAGAATGGAGGCAGAAGAAGAGGAAAGTAGAGAATGAGAGAGAGCAAGTGAGACTGGGGGAAACAGAGGTGGAAAGGTAGGGGGAAGAAAAAGTTGGGGCACAGAGTTGCCCCTGGCTCTTTCAGCCCAGACTCCAGCTCTTCCATTCTTGGCCCCAGGCTGCCTGTGCGCAGGGCCCTGCAAGGAAGAGACAGACCAAGCAGATGCAATGAAAGCCTGATAAATAATTGTACTGCAGCCAACCGCCTAGGCATGCAGCGTGTGTGCGTGCAGGGAGGTAAGGAATGGGAGTAAGATCCATGGCCATCCCCTCCCTTTGCACAGTGCCACTTTGGTAATATCAAAATGATTCCTCATTTCTTTGGCTGGGCAGCCAGAGAAATAGCCACCAGCAGCTTTGGTTTATCCATATGTGCTGCTTCTTCCTGGGGTCAGGAAGCAATTACCGCTGCTGATGTTTTGCTCTTGCCCGGAATGTAGAAACCAGCCATGCTTTCCTCTCCTCTCATTTGGATGGTGATGAGCAGCAGCCAGGGGAGCTGTTAGAGGAAGCAATAGCCTTCTTTAGCACCCCACAGCACAGTTATTAGATGTGCCCCTGTCTTTGTAGATGCAGGGCCCTAATTCACCCATAGGCAGAGGACCAATGTCACGCTCCTCCATTCTTCCATCAGCTTTGGGATCATTGTCTTGATGTAGCTGGGACAGACTCAAGTGTTGGCTATACGTATGTGCTATATGTATATGTAGACATGCAAAATATGTGCGTGTGTGTTTAGGCACCTTTTTACAAACCTAATTATACCCCCATTATTCCCTTTTGTTTCGTACAAATTGCTGACAATATGTGCACATTTTTGTTGGGAGGAAGGGAAAGAATTACTTGAGTAATTTTTAATTGCCTAAGAGAAGTAATTACTTCACTTTGCTTCAGTAATTAAGAATAACCAGGCCATGTGTGTCGTTTCCTAACACACAGGATTTTTTTTGTTTTTATCTGCCTTGTTCATTTATTCTGTGTATCTGTAGACTCAGTTTTGCATTACTCCAGTTTCACACTTACCTGACTATTCTGACCTGGGCAGGTCAGAGATGGCAGGGCTCTAAATCAGCACTGCTTTCCTCGAGCTTGAGTTGCAATTAACACTGGCTGATCAGCTGCCCAGGAGAGTTACATGGGCAGGAAATTGGAATAAAGCTGGGTCAGGTTGGTGTCCCATTCCTGTATTTTCCATCAAATGGAAAGTCAGGGGTGGAGGAACGCTCTGAAGATGAGCCTGCTAGAGGTGAGCCACCCGAAACAAAGGAGTGGCCTGGCCATCTCACCCTGAGTCTAGACCTACTCAGGGATTATGCTGGAAAGTGAAGGCTCTGAGTCTGTTTTCTGGATAGAGGAGAATATACACTAAAAGTACTCCTCATCTCGTTAGCCGAATCCAAGGGGTCGTATGTGACCCAAATATGTCCAGTCTCCCTTGTAATTACAGAGAAGGGAAAAAAAACTGATTCTCATTGTACAATGGATTTCCCCTGGAGACACTCTACTTGCTCTTTCCTGTAATGCTGCTCTCTGAGGGTTTGGTTTCAAGGCTGACTACTTTAACGGGTATTTTCCAGCCAGCACCACCAGGTTCTGGACCTGCCTAAGGGCAAGCACAGAACCAGCATGTCAGTGCCACCTCTGCAGTCCTGCTTGACCCTACTGACCATCATCTCGGGCGTCAACCATGATCTTTGTTTCCCCTAGGCCAAACGGGACTCTGCCAGGGAGCGTGGAAATCCAGAACAACACCATCTATTTTAAAGGGCCTGTCTCCTACAGCGTGGCTGGCACCTACATCTGTGAGGCCTCCAACGCCATCGGTACACGGTCAGGCTTGGTGGAAGTCAATGTCACAGGTAGGAAAACACTTGGTGTGCTGTGGAAGATGGAGGAGGAGGAGGAGGTGGGGAGAGGAGAGGAGAGTGTGAGCGGCTGACAGCTACCAGTCAGTTACACCTCCTTAATGTCTGCCTTAATCACCAGTGTCTTCTTCTAGGGGTGGGGAGTTTCACGATGCAAAGGGAGCAGTGAAGTTCTTTGTTTTGCACTGGTTTGCACTGGTTTGGCTTGGATTTTTTCTCCTTTTGTCTTCTTGTCTTTTCCTTTCTTACACCAAGATACGTTCAGTTTGTTTTCCCCTTGTCTGCTTTGGATTCAGAGACATCATTGGACATGGTAAAAGTGAAGACGTGTCAGGGAGACACTTGTTAGAAGGTAGAAGAAGGAGTAGGATGAGGATATAGACTGCCACTGAGGCAGTAAAGCATGAGATGGATGAGTCATTTGTTCAGGATGGTGTTTGGTGTTTCTGATGTTAGGCAATTCTTACAATTTTTCATTTGTGCTCCTTCCAATGCCATGTTGGTCTGTGCACTGGCTCGCCTGGCTGCCACAGATTACCGAGAGGCTGTGAGCACTTGAGTAGCTCTGTCTGAGCTCCAGAAAGGAATAACATCACAGGATGCAGACCATGGAAGATGATGCTATGTGATGTCATACAGAACAGAAGGAATTTGATGACTTGCAAATGAGTGTAGCCATGGGAGTGAGAAAAAGACATGGATATGCTTAGGTACTGTCAGGGAGAGAAAGCGTTGTCAAGAAATAGGTTAAACAGAAGAAACAGCATATGGCAATAGCCTGATTTCAGAGAGACAAAGTGGTACTGCAAGGCATCACCGAAGGGGAAAAGTGGCTGATGGTGCTTTGAGAGCAGGGAAGGGGTAAAAGGCGCAATTCGTTTTCTCAGTGGGTTAATGACAGGCAGTGACCAGCAGTTGTGGGTCTCAGGAGAGAGAGATGGAAGCATCTCTTGCAGTAGAGGGTTGGAGCACTGCCGCACTGCAATGAGCTCCAGGTTCTTGGGGGACAGGGGAGGGAGAGACCGTCCGATGAAGCAGTGCCGCTGGCCTGGGAGATGTGCCCAGCAGCGGGGACGACTTGCCGAGGCTCAGCTCTGTGGGGGCTCAGCACTGGTCTCCTTTGGGTGCTCCCCCTACGCCCCAGCTTGGGACCGTTGCCAGGTGGGCAGGCAGCACAAGCTGCAGTACACGGCCACTTTTCCAGCTGGGCTCACAGCGGGGACCAGGGGCGTTGTTTCTGTAGAGCGGGGCTGTGACTGCAGCCAGGTGAGCTGGAGAGCAGCCTGTGTCCTGCAAGTGCCACAGGCAGCGCAAGTGCCTCCGAGCTGGAGGGGCAGTGAGGGGCGCTGGGGGCTCCCCGAGGCATGGGAAATGCAGGACAGGTTCCCGAGGTTGTTAGCCCTTCCTGCTGTCCGGCCCGAGGCAAAGCAGAGTGCCTGCTGTTCTGATAGCAGGCCACCTCTGTGAGCCACCCCAGTCCTTGAAGAGTTGTCTAACCTGAGAGTGATGGAATGGGCTTCTGAGAGGGGCCGAGCTCCAGCCCCCTCCACCCGCTCTCTATGGCGGTAAGTGCTGAGCGAGCATGGAGACGCCGGGGCAGCTGACCTCCTGAAATTTGCAATAACATGTGTTTGGCACCTTCACCGCCTCAGTTCCCCTCTTCTGTAACATGGGTAAAGCAAGCTAATCTTCCTCTATCCAAATGCTTGGAGGTCAATAGATGGGATGTGCTAATTAGATGCTAATTACCAAGTATTTATTTATGATCATTATCACTGTAGCAGGCCTTTAATTCACACCTCCTGTCCTGGATCCTTGCCTGCTGTGTTGTTCCTGGTACATGCTTTTCTCTGGGGGATCTTTCATTTGCCAGTGAAAGGCACCAGAATAGCAAAGCTCTTTGTTGAGGACAGCCGCGCAGCACCCTGCCCAGCCCTGCCCAACCACCCGCAGGCAGGGGAAGGTCATGGCCAAAATCCATTCAGCCGCTGGCCATTTCATGGGACTTGCCAGCAAAGGCGCCGTGTTTCTGGGACAGTGCAGGCAACTGCCTGGTACAAACTGAGCAGACTCACTTCCCATTGGCAATAGCAAACCATCCCACGCAGTAACCAGCACCTTGGGTCACATTTGAAACACTGATCAGAGAGAAAAAGCCTCCAGCTCAATCCCCAGTCACAGAGAAGGAGGTGGGATAGGTATTGCAGAAGACTTAGGAACAGGCTCTCTTCACCATGTCTCATTTTCCATTTCTGTATAGCCTGTACGTCCATTTCTTGCTGTCGTTCTGTCTGTCCCACCACCCCGTATCTCTTGTGCTGTCAGGACACGTGTTTCCAACCACCAGATCCAGCCATCTCTTCATATTTCTGCTGCCACCTGCCAGCGTTTTATCTGTCTCAGCACCACAATAGCGCTGCAGCCCGGGCAGGCTGCACCGACCGGCCTGCACAGGCACGGGCTCCTCTCGGGGTGAGGGTCTGTGGGTTCCTCCTCCGGGCTTCGGTAAAGGTCTCCCTTCCTGGCGGTTTTTCAGGGGACTGGTGGAGCATCGTTCTCACACTCAACCAGCACAGGGCTGGCAAGGGAAGCAGGGACTGGCAGGATTTCTGGGGAATGACTTTGGGTTGATGTCTGCCTCCCTGTAATCTCAATTTATTCCCAAAGGTCCGAATTGTGGGGTTGAGGTTAAATGAGAGGGAAGAAGGGGCACACCAGCAGCTGCCCTGTTAGGAGGGATTAGCAGCAAACCCGGTAGGCCAGGCCTCCACCACATAAAAAAACCGCTTTTAATAATTCATGGAGTCTGAATATGTTTATCCAGCTCTCCCTAAGGACTGATTAGGCCAGTGCTGGTGGGGGCTCAGCCGTCCTCGCTCAGCTATTACAGGTACATTTGTTTGGGTCTTGCAGGCAATTTAGGGATTGTCAGTGGACCACGAAACCTCTTTCAAGAGCTGCATGCAATAAATGGAGCTCAATCTAGTGAGCAGCCAACCTTGGGAGAAAAAAAATGGGAGGCTGACGCAGAGAAAACCCTGCAGCGGCTTTTCCCCCTCCTGTCTCCCCGAGTACAGACCTCCCCCCTCCTGCCACCCAGCATCCTTCCTCCCAGCCCGGGCGCCAGAGAAGAGGCGTGCGGGGCTAGTCCGGCCCCTGCATGGGGCGATTTGTTCAGGGAGAGAAGGCTGAATGCTTCTGTTAGAGTTACAGCGCATTAAAGAGATTGATAAGTGGAAATTTAATATTTTATTCCTGCAATCTGTTCCTATAATAGCTTCTCCTGCCTTGCAGGACCTTTGTCAGTCGCAGCCAAGCCATGTAGTGTGACATGTAACTATTTATTACAGGCGGCTGGGTGACATAATAAAAGGCTGTGATTATAGACTGCATGTGTGTCCCTGTGTGCCTGCACACAGGTGTGGTGGTCCTGCACAGGGAGCTGGTCACATACGCACATATGTGTGACCCGATCTGCATCCCGGCATGCAAATGGGCCTCCCAAACCTGTGTGCCTGCATGAGGATGCCCTGCTGCACAGCCACGTATGTGTGCAGGACGCAAGAGCATCATTGCATTGGCATGCGTGAATATGCATGTATTTATGAGCATGTGCTTGGCTGCATGGGCTTGTGTGCAGCAGTGCATCTACATACCCTGTCTCTTCTGCATGTGTGTACATATATATTTATGTGTGTATCTGGGGGGACTTTCATGCACTTGTGTACTGGCTTCAGCCAGAGGAAGCACCACAAGGAGAAAGATGTCGTTAAAACACCAAACACCAAGCAATCGAGCACCAGCCAAACATGAAACCTGAAGGAGAATCACAGTGCTAGAGCTGGGGGAGCAGAGCCTGTGCTGAGGCAGTGACCCTAACAGCCTCTCTGCTGCAGGGCTCCCAACCTGTTTCCCGAAGCCGGGAGAGGGTCATCTCCACGATACCGCAGGCTCCCCCAGTTGCTTGCTTGGTGTAGCCCCACCTTGGCACCCCCCAGATTTCCAGGAGACAGGACAGGATGTGCAGGTGCCCCGGGGAGGGCCTGCGAGGACGGGAGGCTGTGTGCCGTTCCAGGGAGGCTCTGTGCTGTTCCCAGGGCTGTGCCAGCCCGTGGGCAGGCGGCTTTGCGGCCCTGGCCTTGGATGTGCTACAGGCTGTGGGGGGGAGGAAAGGCTGGCGGGGGCTGACAGCCCCCCCCGTTTGCTTGGCTTGCGGCAGGGAGTTATTTACACACCACCAGTGATCTCGTCCCAGCAAGGTCACTGCAAGCAGCCCGCGGGGCTCACGGGAGCCCTGTGCCATGCGGCAGCAGGCCTTTGCTATGGGCTTTTGCTATTTGCGCAAGAGAAAGCCCTTTCCGGGAAGCGGTAAATCCCGAGCCCGGAGCAGGTGCACCCAAAGCCCCGCCGCCGGCCGGGGCCGTGCCCCGCTGCACCAGCAAGCGCTTGCGGCTGCGCTAGGTGGGGGACGTAGGGCTGGGGGCTAAAGAGGAGCAAGCCTGGGGGGTCCGTCTGATGCTAATCTTCCGGATGGCGGGTAGGAGTGTCTGCTGCATCCTGTCTGATGGCATCTGTGCCAACGGCCCCTGCGGGAGCAGCGCTTGATTGACAAGCGATAGGTGACCTGACAGAGAGATTAAAACCTAAGACACGTTTGGCATCTGGCCTAAAAAGCCGTCACACTCTGAAATGCCAGTGGCAGCTGTTAAACTTCTGGATTAGTTGCCAGTGGTTTTTCCACCCCCACCGCCTCTCCTCGCCCCTGCCCTGCTATGCTCGAGCAGAAATCCCTGGTAGGGAGAGGAGAGGCAGGATCCCTCGAAGCCGGAGATGGGCAAGCATAAATGCAAGGGCGGTCGTGAAAGCAAAAGGACAGGATTGCTTCAGGCTTCTCAAATTGCAGCCCTGTCTGGGCTGAGGCAGGTCCAGAGGTATCTCCCTGTCTTCATTTATGCACGTCAGTAACACAGCAGGTCAAAGTCCTGGGGTAATTTGGCATGGACTGTACTGGCACGGAAAGTTTGCCATCAGCAATTGGTCTTGTAAAAAATACCCACATGATCATCACTATATTTGCTGAGGCCATCTGGGAACTGGAAAGCCCCATGAGCCTATTTGAGTTAAGGTTCCTGCTCCTCCCCAGAGCTGTTGCTTGCCCTGGCTGGAACCAGCCAAAGGCCCCGCCTGCTTCCCATTGCAGCAGGTGTTTGATTTTGCAAGGCAGAAGGAAATCCAGGGCCTTCCTCTTGAGGAGCTTCATGTAAGGAGCAGCTTGGGCTGACACATGTCCGAAAGGTAATTTCTCATGGAGTTTGACATTCTCCTCAATGCCCATGGCTACAGTGAGAATCTTGGCTGGTGCTGGGTTTTTCCTTGGCCCTTATGATTGAAGGGAAAAGAATGGAAATGTGACTCCAAGAAAAAATGTGTCCACAGCGAGTAGTATCTTTCAAAATATCTAAGCAGCGTGATGAGAAGAAGGGCTTTTGAAAGCTGGTTTCCTGTGGATCTGCATACATAGAAGAATTACTTGGTGTCTAAAAATATGCTTTTTCTGATCTGGGCCCTTCCTGCCCTTGGGAGCAGCCTCTTGTCCCTGTGGGTTCTCTGATGTCTAATGAGGTTTAGCTCCCACCTCTGCCAGGGATCCCACTCCAGCTCTCTGCAAGAGCTTTATGATAGGGATAATTCTGACTCATTCTTCTTCTGTCAGATACCACTGAAATTGGCCAGCAGGTTCAAAACGGATGAGATAAGGGATTGATGGACAGGCAAGATGATTTGCATACGTCTCATTTTTATTGGAAACCGGCCATTAAAAGAAAGATACAACTTTTAAAACGTGTATTTCTGAAGCCATTCTTGTGATGGGGAAAGCCTGGTTTGTCCGTGCAGCGGCAGCACTGCTATTGCTGCAGGGAGAAGGCAGGAGCCGGGGCAGGGGCATGCTTGGAGCCCTCCGCCTTGCACGGAGGGATCAAAGAGAACCTGTGGGCTCGGCCGGGTGCCAGAGCGAAGCCCAGGGCGACCCCCCGTCTCCCTGCGCTCCCAGCTGCCGCCCCAGAGGTCCGGCTCCTGGCACGGGGACAGGAAGCTGGGCTGAATGTAACAGCTGGCAGAGCCGGGCAGCGGGCAGATAGTGTTGCTGCTTTAATTCCTATTCATACAGCACTCCCTCTTTTTACGAGAGCTGGGGGGTAGCAGGAGCCGTGGGGGAGGCTTTTTATGCTGGCATTAAAGCCTAGCTTGTTCCCCCTCCCTCCACTCTGCTGTCTCCTGTTTCTCCAGTCCGCTTTTCACAGTGGTTTTAATTCTCTCCAGACTCTTCCTAATGGATTTGTCACATGGGGCCCCCAGCACGCTCGGGCATCGCACCAGTTTCCAGAAATTTCACGCGCCCCTCGAACACAAAAAGGGGATCCTTTTCCCACACTTCCCCCTCTCCCCCCAGGCTGCAGTTCTGCTCTCTTTTGCACCTCGGCGGGCAGGGGGGCAAGCCCCGCTGTGTGCGTGGGGCTGACAGCAGTGGGTGCCCGCGCAGCCGCGGGGAGCCGGGCCTCTCCCGAGGCACCCATTAACCTGGCCGTTGGACGCCTGGCACGGTGGCAGGGTGCCGCAGGCGTGCCAGGCTGCTGGGGCGCAGGCGGGACGAGCTCCCCGCTCACCACCTGGCCTTGCCAAGGGGGACCTTGTCCGGGCCGGGGACCCCCCCTCCCTTCCCGGCTGAGCCCGTGCTGGCGGCGGGCTCGCAGCCCCGCGGCCACGGAGAGGGGCTCCGGCGGCCGGCGCCGGTCTGCACCGCCATCCAGCGGCGGTGTCGGGCGTGTGCCCTCCCGGCGGCCTGTCCGCTCCTCTGCGGGTCACTCGCGCCTCCGTTTGTACCCCTGTGTCCCCCCCCGGGGCTCAGCCACCTTCCCCCGCCGCGTCCCCGGAGCCCCTCGCCTTTCCAGGCTCCGGGGGAGTGCGGTGGGTGGACGAGGAGGGGAGGAGGCTGCGCGGGTAGGGGGGGGATGATTTCGGCTGCTGGCTTGCGATCTTCCCATCTTTCTTCTCCCTCTCTTCCCACAGTTTGGTTTTGTTTTCTCTGGCATGGGAACTGGGCCGCTGCAAGGAGGATGGGGATGGGATCTGGGCAGAAAATAGTTCCTTCCCCGAACGACGTGTGAAATCCAACACAGCGGCGTGTTAGTTTTCGTGTCCACGGCGTTGGCAGTGGCAGGGGGGCGGCATGTAGGCAAGTGCTGACTCAGGGGCGGGCAGCACAAAGGGCAGGAGAAAAATAAATATCTATGAGAAAGGTAGAAAAACATTCCCCCTTTCACTTCATGCATCCAACCTGGGCTGTTAATGAAGCTTTTAATAGAAAAGTGGGCCAAGCTCCTTTTGAAATTGTGCAGACTTCCTCTCTCAGATCTGTCTGTTTTCCAGAGCTGGGAGGCAGAGGGGATCAGCATGGCTTTAGGGAGCCTGCGCCCAACATGCACACCATATCTGGGTCTTCTCAGGGTGGGGGATTGGGACCCATGGCCCCATGCGCAAAATCTGCCTTGCTGTGGGGAAAAGCGAGGTTGGAAGAGGCTTCGGATCAGAGCTGGAAAATCAAAGATGATGGAAAATCAAAGACAGAGCCCCAGGGGTCTGAGCCAGCTTGCTGGTCTTTTCCTGCACCCGCTTAATCTCCAGGTGGACCCCTGCTTTGTGCACAGTTTTGGGAATTGGGCACCACGTGGTTGCAGAGACTGTGACGGCAAGGAGCAGGCCTGGGGAGGTGGCACAGGCAGGGGTGGCAGGAGCTATGTGGACGCCTGTGTGGTCGAAGCTGAGCCCTCAGCAGCCAGGACTACCACGGGATGGACGTGACATTTCTTGCTGTCTCTGCAGAGAAGTTTTGCATTAACCAGCTGGCTATGACAAGCCTTCCGTTCATGCAACATGTGGTTTGGGCTTTCCAGAACCCAACCCCAGCTCCCTATGCTGAAATACATGCCCTCGCTCCTTCTCTGAAGGCTGTCTTTGGAAAGAGATGCTGGCTCCTGCCTGCACAGCGTCTTGCTCCTCATTCTGGTTGCAGCAGGGAGCCCCTCCATCTGCCTGTCCCCCAGCCCGTTCTGCCCGCTGTGCTGCTCTGTGTGTGGTTTCAGGCTCGTGAGGCTTTGCTCAAGGCAAGTCAGCACTGCAGAAACCATGATTCTGTTGTTAGGATGATGTCTCAGGAAAGGCGGGAATGAAACGGTTCTTAGGCACAAGCAAAGTGCTTATGCTGTGAGGATCAGGCCAGCAATTGCTCAAATTCAATACCCTTGTCCAAAATCTGCAGCAGCTCAGGAACTGCCTCTGCTCGGGGGAGGCTCTTTTCTCCCCTCTTCCTTAGCTGCTGAGCTAAGCTGTGCTGCAGGGAAACCCGCTCCCTGCCCAGCTCCTCCTTGGTCAGGCCTTCCTTCCCCCTTCCAGAAATGTGGCTGCCAGCAGCATGAGGAGGGGGCAGGAATCAGAGTCTGCCTCATATCCCTTTTCTGCCTGTGAGCCCCTCCTTCCGCACCGCGCTGTCCTGGCTGCTCTGCCGGGAGGGCATACTGAGATACTGAGTCAGTCTGACAGGGTAAAAAGAGCGGTCCAGGAGGCTCCAGAGCAGCAATAATGGCTTGCAGCTACGAACAGGGCTGGCAGACAGGCCTTGGGAGTGGAAAAAGCAGTGCAAAGGGTCTGAGCACGGTGTGCGAGGGCAAGGCTGCCAGGGGGCATTAACCAGGCGCCTGCTGTCTAAATTCAGAGGCAGGTGAAGGACTGAGACAGCCACGTGGTGCTTAGTGCCTTATGGACACGAGTGCTCTACAGGCAGTTTGTGAAAGCTGAGTTTGGCCAAGGGCTGTAACTGTGCCCTGGGAGTCTTAGGAAGGTTGATTTAAGTCCTGGATCAAACTTTATCCGTGACGAAGTGTAGGTGTTGAACTGCATGAAAGAGAAGAGAGCTTCTTTCTCATCTCTTTTCATTTTCTCTTTTGAGTTAGCTATTTTTTTTAAATAGATCAGGGTAACTGTAGGAAGAAGATTAGCATGAGTAGTGGCACTATGCTGGCCACAGTAACAGCAGGAGAAAAGAAACAATGGGAGGTCTGTGTCCCTGTGCTGTAGAGCACGGTCGGGTCAGCAAGCGGGCTCAGGAGCCAGCAATGACCCCAGGCAGCACCACGAGGCCGCAGATCACTTGTGGGGTGGGTGGGAGGGGACATCACACGGTGCCGCTGCCTTCTGGCCTGACCTAGACTGGTTGGGATGGGATGCCGAGGAGAGGGGTGCAAAGCTGGCGGGTCTGGCGTGGCATCTACGGGAGCAGTCATGACAGCTTGGTGCCCACCGTTGGATGGGGTTTGGGTCTTGCTCCCTGGCAGGAGCACCCTGGGGCTGTCAGTCTGCCCTGGTAAACTGGACCTGAAATGTCACCCAGTAAAAGAAAGCGTCTGGACTCAAGGCACTGGGCTTGTGGGGTCTGAGCGCATCTGGAGAAACCAGGTGGGGTGGGGAGGGAAACACTGCTTCCAGCCTGCTGGGCTCCTGCATGAGGCTTGGCGAGCTTGGCACGGCACGCTGCGTTCCCCTTGCTAAGGCAGAGCTCCTGCGCGCTGACCCCTGTGAGGATGCACCCTTTTCCCCTTTCCCCAGTTTTTCCCTTCCCTGTTCCTTACCCTCATCTTCCCACCCCCCACCCCCCAAAAATGGCAATGAAAGCATGGAGGGAGGGCGCGTTTCCGCATGGTTTGACACTGTTCCCCCTTCCATCTGTCTTTTCCTACCCAGAATTTCCCTACACCCCGTCTCCAATTGATGATCGCAAATCCATGGTGCAGCCGAACATCCCCACACCGGTGATTGGGGGCATAGTGGGAGGAGTCTCGCTGGTCCTGGTGGTGGCTGTGGTGCTCTTTGTGGTACTCCGGCGCCGGCGTCACACCTTCAAGGGTGACTACAGCACAAAGAAGCACGTGTACGGCAATGGCTACAGCAAGGCCGGCATTCCACAACATCACCCCCCCATGGCCCAGAACCTCCAGTATCCCGACGACTCGGACGACGAGAAGAAGCCGGGCCCGCTGGGCGGCAGCACCTACGAAGACGAGGACGAGGATGGGGGAGGCGAGCGCAAGCTGGGTGGCCCCAACAAATACGAGGAGGATGCTAAGCGGCCTTACTTCACGGTAGACGAGGGGGAGGCGCATCCCGAACCTTACGACGAAAGGACACTCGGCTTCCAGTATGACCCCGAGCAGCTCGACATAGCGGAGAACATGGTCTCACAGAACGACGGATCTTTTATTTCCAAAAAGGAGTGGTACGTGTAGCTCGGCACCCCATTGCTACACACACACACACACACACACACACACGAACACGAACACACGAGTGATGCCCTCCCACTCCCCCTGCATCCCTGCCGAGCGGAGCCAAGTGGAGCCGAGCGTGCCACAGCCGCTCGCACACACACTGCACGCACGCTCCCCCCGCGCACGCTCGCAAGCCCCCGGCCAGCCCTGGGCGCTCGGCAGAGACTTTGGACGCTTCCAGCACTGGCAGGAAGGGCAGGCTGGGGCGAGCGGGGAGGGAGGGCAGCTTTGCTTACAGATCATTTTTGGGGCGTACGGGAGGTGGGAGGTTGGGTAATTATTTTCTTGGTTTTGGTTTTGCTTTTTAATTTCTCTTGATGACTTTTGTCCCCTTCTGTGGTGTTTGTATTGGTCGGTGGCTTAGGTGTTACTATTTGCTTTAACGACTGTTGCCCAGCCTGTATATTACACTCTGTTTAGTGTCTTCATGTCTCAGAGTGCCCTTTGGCCCCACTTCTCTCCCCGAGGTTCCTCCTCCCACTTCCGCACCCCTGAAACACTGGAATTTGTATGTTGTCTTCTTTGTTTTATTTTTAACCTTGGGAGGGGGTCAAGCGGGCTGTCCGTAGAAGGACAGCGGCCAGGAAAGCTTATGGCAGTGGAAACATAGGTGCCATTATCAGGTGAACTGATTTTTTTTTTTCCTAATCACTTTCTTTTCAGTGGGGTCAGGGTAGCGTTCCCATTGCCCACTGCATGCCTGGGGAGATCCACTCCCAGTTTTTAATGACTCAATAAAAGGAAAATGGGGAGAGAGGGGGGACAAAAAGCCCTAGAACAAACCCCAGGTGCATAGGCTGATAGCAGGGCAGGGAAACAGAGCTGCCATTTTCCTCCTACAATTTATTATTTCCTGGCTTTTCATTTTCTGTCTTTGTTTGAGTGTTCTTTTAAAAGAAAGAAAAGGAGTATTTATTGCTGACATTTTTTCCCCTGTGATGGCTCAGAGAAATGCTGGCTCTTTTTGTTCTTGTAGCTGTTGTTGTTGCTAGCACCAGCCACAGAGCAGTTAACTCTGGCGCAACGGTTGTGCGCGGTGTATCATGCGCACACCTCGCTGCCATTGCCTGGGGAAGGGGACCAACCAGCACCGCTTTGCGTCTCCCACAAACTCACTGCCTTCAGCTCTGGTCTGCAGAGCCTGGCAGGGCAGATCTCCCATCCAGTGTCTTTGAGGTCTGCAGTACAAGATCAGGCCCCTAAGTTTTATTATACCACTAAAACTTAATCGTCATGTGTTTACACTTCTTTTTTGGGTCAGATCATGGGGGCACTTCTTTCTGACTATCCTAGCAACAGCCCCAGCACTTAGCTATACTGCTTAGTCTGCATTGATTGCCACTTTCTCAATACCACATCCCTCTTCTAAGCAAAGGCTTGGTAGACAGGGCAGGAGTGAGTGAGCCTGGGGTATTGATCTCGTCCTCCTTCCCTTGAGCCACTGCGTTGTGATGGGGAGGCTTGGATTGCTGCTATCTCTGCTCTGTGGATGAATGGGATTCCAGACTTCAGGGCCTTCTGTCTGACACTGACCATATCCAAATTAGATTCACTGGGTTGGGGCTTATTTTTCTTCTTGTGGGTTGTTTTTTGTGGTTTGTTTTTTGTTTTTGTTTTTGTTTTTTTAATTTGATGTATAAATAAATCTTTTGTTTGAAAAGAAATCCCCAGTTTTCTGAGCTGTATTATCATGCACATCTAAAAATAGCAGGACTAATACTCCTCCTGCCTTACCCGCTGGCTTTTGTTCCATAGCGTCCAGCGGTTATCCTGCTACAAAAGGGAAGGTGGAGAGTCAGACCCACGCAGATGAGTCAAGGTCAGATCTCTGATCCAGGCAGCCTCCAATGCTTTCCTTTAGCGTGTGGTGCTTGGTCCAGGCAATGTGAAGCTCAGCCTGAACCATCCACAGTTTGTAGCTTGCTCTTACTGCGTTAGTGGTGTTGGGGAGTGGGAAATGCAATTGTTATGGTGTAATCTTCCTGCTTTTCCTGCCAGCCCTCCCTGCTTCCTGGCTTCTGGCAGAACAGCCAAATGCCACAGGAAAGCTGCTTTATGTCCACTCGAAACAGGGCAGACACTGATTCCCTTGGGATCTCTTGGCCTGAACCTTAAAAAAATACAGCTAAGCTTTCCCGTGTCCGTCCACTGCCACCAGGAGCACCCGGCTACCAAGCAACCCCCCAGTAAAGAAAATGAAATCTCTAAGATCTCTCCATATCTCTGATTACTAGTAGGTGCTGATTATTAAGGATTTTGTAAACCTGCAGAGGGAATGACTTCCCTCCAGTGCCTTGGGATAACAGCATACACAGGGCTTTAATTCCCCAAAGTCTGAACCCTGTAATCTGGATCAGGACACAGCAGCATTGCTGAGCACTGTACCTTAGCCACAGCTTACTTTAATGTAACATGGGATGTGCTGCACATCCTGCATAGTTTGTGGTTCAGAGATAAAGCTCAACAAAGTCCATCTCTCAAGTGAATAACCCTTTAAATCTGAATTTCACAGCCAGGCTCTAAAGAGGGTTGTGACAACATCTCCAACACCAAACTCTGGGTGGTCCATGACCAAGCGCAGAGTGGAAATCGATGGCACAGACCCGCCTCTGCAGATTTCCCCCAGCACAGGTACATGCCGTGAGGAGGTGGATTTGGAAGAAAATAACCTTTTATAAAATCTGCAGGGTCCAGCAGCGATTCCTTCATGTTCTGCATTAGTCACGGGCAGGGGCCACTGACTGATCTGATGCGGCAAATTCACACTGCACTGATTCCACAGCACTGCGGGGCCCTAGCCCACAGTGAAGTTGTGTCCCAAAGACCAAAGGTACAAAGCCTTGCAGATGGGGCAGACAGGCCTGGGAGAGAACGGGACAGTGTGAGTGTTCCTGAGTTAAGGTATGGCTTGCAGGCAACATGAACAAGAGACCTAAGAAATATGCCTTGGTAGTTATTAGCCTTGCACTTAGAGGTGTCATTTTTTGAGATCTAGCCACCTTGGCTTATTCATTGCCCATTCACACTGTGTCCACGTAGTTGGCTGAATCAGGGCTCAAAAAAACCAGTGGGACTCAGAAAGAAAAGGAGGCAGCAGAACAATGTGGTATTTCCAAGCTAGAGCCTATATACAGTTCCCTTTCTGCTACATCACACTTTTTGCTCCCCAGTACTGCACTAGCTGAAGTCTAGGAAAGAGCTCAGCCACTTAGCTCATCAATGTGGTTCAGAAGAGGGGTCAAATGATCATTTTTCATCCAGGTCTGTAGTGGAAGATCCTTAGACAGTATTGCCTGGCACAGCAGTGAGATACCCTGCAAGTTCAAGGTTCAGTAGTGCATTCCTGTCATTCTTGGCCCCTTCAGCATTCCTCCAGTGGTGCAATTATCCCCACAGCCGTAGAGAAATGCCACCCCTGTGCAGTGATTCACTTCTTGCTGTCCCTTGCAAGGTCAGCTAATTGGCCAAGAGACTCTTGGGGTGGTAATTAGCCAAGTGATTAGCCATTAATCCATAGCAAGGTAGAAGAAAAAAGAAGTGGTGGTGGCGGAGGGTAAATCAGATTGATGTTTCATCTGAGAGCCATTTTGATCCAGTAATAGCATCACTCCCTTCTCTGGGTTAAATTGCTCTGAGGAGACCCTTGAAGGTAATTAGATCAGGTTTTCCACCGGCATCAGGAAGAAAGCGGTACCTGTTGCTACCCGAATGCAAGGGTGAGCTCAGTAGAGATGCCAAATTGAAGACCATGTGCATCCTGCTTCGTGGGAGGTCCTGCAGGGGAATGAAGGTCCCCTCCGGTCAGGGGAGAGCACATCCCCATCCTCTCTCAGTTCCCAGCACCTGCTGTGGGCACAGCATTGGTCCCTGAGGTGCTGGGGAGCTGCTGCTCTCCAGGAAATGTCCCGTTTTACGCTGAACTGAACTAGTGTGTCGCGTTAGTTACGCCCGAGTTGGCTTTCTGCCTGAGGAGCGCCATCGCACTGCCTGGGGACTGGGTGCCGGCAAAGTGCCTCGGAGGCAC
The DNA here is from genome assembly GCA_013398915.1 of Dromas ardeola. Taxonomy (NCBI): domain Eukaryota; kingdom Metazoa; phylum Chordata; class Aves; order Charadriiformes; family Dromadidae; genus Dromas; species Dromas ardeola. The sequence continues at coordinate 143,885 of VYZM01017361.1, read as the reverse complement.
AGCTGGTTGCCGTACTTCCATTTGAAGGCTTCATTGTCCAGATCCCTTCGCTGGGTTCTTGCCAGCGAAGAGATATCAGCATGGCACCTTTCCCTTCCCAAACCCTGATCCTGGATGGCAACTCGAGGCAAAACTTGTACCTCAAGATTAAGGTGGGTGGATGGGAAAGCTGAACAGGTAGATGAGAAGGAGGTCAGTCTGAGCCCTGTGGTACATCAGACTGGGTCTCACCACCATCACAGCAAAGAAAATGCAGGTGAATTTGGGCCAAGCCCCCAACTCCTTCCCTGTGTGTATTCAGGGAGCGGTACTGAAGTAGACACATCTGTGCCACAACACAAAACAAGCCTGTAGTTTATGTACAAAGACACCCCAGCTGTTTTCCTGCTGGGGCTTATCGCTAGGATTATTCATTGCAATTCACCCTAGTGATGTTATTTTCCTTTATTTAATTACCAGAATTTTTTTTTCCCCTGTTGTTAAATCATTTTCATTCAGCCAGGGGAAAAAAAAATTAAAAAACCCTGAAGATTTCTTAGTAAAAAAAAAATCAAACAAAATGGTAGCACCAAATTGATTGCAAAGACATAAGGGACAAAGGGAGCCGTTTTCCTGATGTCAAGTCAAAAAAGAAACACAACAACTGTTCAGCAGAAATCACTGAGGGTTAGAGAGAGAGATATTCAAAAGATTGATCTTCAAGCAATTAGAGAAGGCAATGCAATTAGAATGGGGGCTGCTGCTCTCCTTTGCTGTTCTTCTTTCCTGCACACAAGCACACCCACACGCACACATACACACAGATTTTTGGAGTTTCAGGCACCTGTCATTATGCTCAACGAGCAAGGGGAAGACCCCATTGCCATGTGTCACACCTGCAGGCTGCACAAAGCTCAGAGCTTTTGTATTGTGGAAATTGGGGTGGCGGGTGCCAGGCCCATTTTGGTCTAAGAGGAGTAGCAGTGGGGCAGGTTGGAGCCCTTTGCCAGCAGGTTAAAATTCACTGTAAGGTTCCCATGCTCACAACCACTCCTGCGGTAGCACCGAAGTTTTCGGGTCTGTGTTAGCTCTGCTGGGCTGTGGGCAGTGGGCCCCAGTGGGAAGCGGAGATGCTGCCAGCATCCTGTGCACTGATGCCTCTTCTTTATTCTGTGGGGCTTACGATAGCACTTTACCCTCCCCTCGCCTGCAGTTTCAGCCCCCTCTTTCCCTCCCCTTCATATTTGATGCAATTTGCTGCCAATTTGAGCAACTCCTTGAGAGAGGCAGGGGAAGCCTTGGGGCAGGGGAGGGTGTGAGGAGCAGGGGGTGCTGCCTTCTGCAGCGGGATGAAGGGGAGGATTCAGTCCACCAGCAAGGGAAGGAAACCCAAGCCTTAGAGAGGGGAGTGAGTTTGTACTTCAGACCGGTGTGATTTTCCATATGTTATTTACCTGGGGGTGAATGTACCAAGCATATGGAGTCAGATCCTCCGCTAGCATAAATTGGTATTGGTGGAGGTACTCTCACGGAGGATCTGGTTTTTCTTTTCTTTTGCCTTTCTTTTTTTTAAATGTGATTCCTTAACTCCAGTGATTTTATCTCTCTTTTTCTTCTTCCTCTTGCTGTAATAATCATTGTGGAATAAAGACTACAGACAGATGAACAACCCCAACCCCACTTTTTTTTTTTTTTTTGTAATCTGTGTTGTAAGTGCTTTTGTAAAAAATAAAAAATAAAAATAATAATAATGTAATGGACTTTTATGATTTTTGTTTTTTTTTTTTGTTTTCCATCCTTTGTAATTTGTTTGTTTGGGGTCCAGGGGGGCATTTTCATGGTTATAATTTGTGTGGGTGGGGTGTTGCATCACCCCTCCTTTTACTTGTATAAAAACCAATAGTGGCTCAGCTGTGGAAAAAAAATGTACTTTTTTATAAATAAAGAATTTTAAAAAAAGAGACATTCTCCCTTTTTTTGTGCATCTGTGACTGCGTCGTTCTGCAGCCTGTGACTGGTAGCTGTAAGGAGAGTCACAGTAGCAGAAATGGCACGTGCTTTCCAATGACCTAGGTCTGTTCCCATGATATGCTGTATTTTGTAATGGAGTTGCTTGCAGATGAAGGCTGAAGGCTAAAGGTTAAGAGGTCTGCAAAACAGCAAGTGGCCTGGAGAAGGTAGACAGGGAATGACTGGTTTTGCCACTGACATAGGTGGTATTGTGTGAAATTCTTGGACAGTGGGTTCAAGATAGACAAAAGGAGGCGGGAGTGTTTCCCCTCATCGATGTAAACAGTGAAATTCCTTCTCAAAGGATGCTGCTGATGCCAAAAGTTAACTTGAGCAAAAAAACTGGCTAGAAAATCCTAGGGAAGAAAAATCCATCAAAAGCTATTAAAAATTATGACACTGTCTCTAGCTTAGGAAGTTCTTAAGTTGCTGTTGGCTATAGCAGATGGGACAGGCTATTGGAAAAATGTCAATACACACTTGCTCTCTTCTTACATTTTCTCTTGGCATGTGTAATTAGCTGTGGTCAGGGCCAGCCTGGGCTAGGCCAACCTTTGATTTGACACAGTACGATGTTCCTATAGTGCAACGCTTAGCTGCCGTGACGATCGTGCACCAAAAACATCTAAATGCGGTAGGGATGCTAAGGGTCCATTGGGAGGCAAGATCAGTGAAGCTGCATCCCTGCATCTCCGTTACTGATCTCTGCATTGGGAAGAACAGTTTGCCTTTCCCTTTTCCTCCAGCTTCCTGACTGTGAATAGATGCTACAAAGAAAGTCTTGTTCCCAAAGATCAAGACAGACAGCTCTGCAAGACCCAGGCTTTTGCAAGGGAGGGAGAGACAAGGCAAGGAAGAGATCAGACAAAATGTGCATGCTCTTCCTTGCACTGATATCAACAGGCACTTCGCCATGACTCTGGGCTAGAGACCGGAATACTCCCTGGGAAGGGATTTTTGCACCCAACTTCAGCACATGGATGATCTGAAGGAGATCTGAACTAAAATCCAGTACTCCTCATCACAGAGCGAGAGCAGGAGGGGTCCTGACCTAAATCTGAACTTGAACTGTTCTCTATTGTGAAGAGATGAGCTGGATGGAGGGGGATGTGTTCAGGATTAGGCTGGAAAGGAGAGGTTTGCTGCAGACTGTTAATTCCCTGCCAGCAGCAAAGCAGGCATGGAGCATGCACCAGAGCAGCAGGAGGCTCTTTGATACCAGGCTTGATGATCAATGCATTGTGTGCTGCTTGGGAGACAGGCTCCCTCCAAACCACATGCCACTAACGGAGCCAGTTCTCAGTCATTCTGCAAGAAAAGGAGTGTGCTGGGCATCTCACTTTGGAAGGGGTTAAAGAGCCTTGGGGAGGCTCTTCTCAGATGCAAAGGGAGGAAAAGCCAGGAATGCTCTTGTTATCAAGGCTTCAACATGGCAAAGAGAGTTGTGACCACTATCCAAACTGCATCTATACGTCCATATATATTTCATTCTTCTCATTTTTCCCTTTCTGACAGCTCCTCTTAGTAATGACAGATGTTGGAAGTGTAGCTTTGCTTCAGCTGCAGCCGTTCAGGCCAGTAGCCCTAGGAGAGACCGTGACAGCAATGCGGAGGGGCAGCATCCTACAGAACTGGATCCCCAGCAGCTGGCTCAGTCACATCAGCCAAGTTTGGGGGTGGGGAGAAAGGGGAGAAAGAAAAGGAGCACCGGGGAGCTGGGATGGGGGTCTAAGATGGAAAGAAGGATAGACATCTTTGCCCATGTCCTGCTGGGATGAGCCCCTGGGAAATGCTGTGCTGATTTCCCAGGCCATGTCTTACAGTTAAGCGATGATGGATAAAACCCATCACATGGGGCCTCTTCTCAGCAGCTCAGGTTGCAGAAAGCTGAACACAGCAGGAACTGACTCCCATGCAGTGCCCTCAAGTATTGTGTTTCTCTGGAACAAAACAGAAACACGTTGGGGGCGAGAATGCCAGCAATGCATGTAGCCCATGGAAAAATGGCAGCGTGGCTTGGATCTCTTCTCAAAGCCACATCTCTGCAGGCGAGTGCTGCTGGCCCCAAAAGCAACTTCAGAGTCCTGATGATCAGCAGAGGTGCCAGCAGAGACCCAGAGGAGGAGCTGGACCAGGGCAGGAGGAGATGAACAAGAGGCTCATGTTTGCTCTTAGGCTGTATCCCACTGCTGAGCATGGTCCAGCAGCAGAGCGCCAGCCTAGACCAGACAAACACCATGAGATTTACCTCCTTGGAACTGGGAGATGTACCCAGAGTTCAGGGCCGAATTAACCATGATGAAGATACAGAGCCAGGTTCCCTGTTGGTGCGAGCACATCCAACTTTTCCGACTGTAATGGAGTTACACTTATTTCCACCCACACAAACGAACACAGCCTAAGTAGGATTTGTAGTGAGCAAGAGTGAGATATACTCCAGTGTAATCAGGGAATTACCAGGCAACCTGCCTGATATCTCTGGGCACAGGCACCCAGGAAGGAGATGTCCTTCCCATGCTGGGATTAATGCCTTGCACAACACTCAAAACCAGGTGGATCTCCCAGGGATCCACATTCATGGCAGACTCAGAAGTGGAAGCACAAGAGCCAAAGGGCTCCGGCAGACAGAGGAATAAGGCAGTGCAACTGGGGGATGTTAAACCTGGCTGACTATGAAGGGGGGGAGCTCAAGGCACGCTGGAGACAGGTCAGGTCACAGAGCATCAGTGCAGAAATATGTGACTCGCAATCCAAAATTCATTGCAAGGTAAAAGTAATCTGTGCTCGAGTTCAAGTTGGAGCACTCGCCGTCACACATACCACTAAGTCTCCTAGAGCTAGTGCTGGAAAAATTGAACAGAGAGAAACTTGCCAGTTTAGAACACTGCTGGGTGAATTACTTGTAGTAACAAATATGTTTGATTAATTTTTTTTCATGGTTTCAGATTATTTGCAAACTTGAGTTTGATTTGTATGAATATATTTGTTAGAGGAAATTGCTTTATGCAAATGTACTCCAGCTGGGGGACCTGTGACACCGAGAAGTGCTGTTGAGCCTCAAATGGCCTCCGTGGTGCCTGCCAGAAGGCAAGGGGGGCTGGTTCACTCCTCCTCCAAACAAGGCATTTCACAGCCTTCCCAGACACGTTTAGATGCAGGCTCTCTCTTATACAGTATTTGCAGAACAAGGATCAGCCTGTAAAAAATAAACCCTGGATGTGTGTTGCACTCCTAGAATTTTACATACTAGCTAGCAGAAATCAGAAAGTCAGGCATGGCTGTGCCGACAAAGCAGGGGCACAGCAAGATAAACGTGTACGTGATTAAAATGTAGGTTACAAATGCCCTATCACCCTCCAGGGGCTCAGTTATCAGAAGGTAATAATTTATGGATAGCAGCCATTGGAGTTGCTCCCTTAGCCTCAGCAGCTGAGGTGAATATTGTGGCCTCATCTAACCAAGCCCAGCACAAGGTGAGTTAGGGACACTCCCTCATCCGCACATTTCACAACTGCTGAACCAAACCCAGATCCTCCCAGGAAAAAGGCAGAGGCTTTTGTCTGAACTGTGTGGAATTTGGGGAAGAAAATGGTTTGCATGCAAAGAGATACTAAATGGTTTTTCTGCCCCTTTACAGAAAACACTGTCCTGTAGTTCACTGGTGAGCTCAGGAGGAGCAGTTCAGTGCTGGCTAAATCCCAGGAGATGAATATGGATCAAATCTTAAGAGATCAAAGGGGGCACCCTTTGAAGAGCCGTGAGGGGAAGGGGTTTCTCTTTCTCATTAGTGTCTGGTTGTCAAGCCTTTTTCTAGCCTAGCACCTGAGTTCCTGGTATATCTGGGGCTTTGCAAAGCAAACCCTTTCCTCCATCCATCTGCCGGTGAGCCACCGCTACCCCCATGGAGAAAGGGTACCTGAATGTTTCCATTTCTCCCTTATCTCTCTGTTCCTCTCAAACTCCTGCCAGCCTGTTTATGTCACAGTTTTGAAAAGAAAATTGCCATCTTCACACCTGTCAGGTTTAACTGATTGCCTGTCGCTTGGAGGGAGGGAGTCCATCCGTATGGCCCTGGCTGCACAGGCTCTGCTGGCCAGGGGAAGTGTCTCCATCCCTCAAGGAAAAAAACGCTTCATTTCCCATCTCCTGGCCTCATCTCATTGTCCTGCTGTAGCTTCCAGCCCTTTCAATTACTGCTTTACAATAATAATGAACTGTAGCTTCCCGCTGGCACACAGTTTTGTTCACCCAAGGAGCTGATCCCACCATGAAACACGCATTCCCTGAGATTCATCATTTCCCCACTGTGCAAAAGAGTGCCTTTAACCAGGGGGGTGATGCAGAGAAGTGAAATGACATCAGCATAGGTGTGCTGAAAACCAGGGAGGAGGCTCAGGGGTGGACTTGGGAGATCTAAATCCTTATCTTGTTTATTGGAGCACATTTATGCCTACGGGGTATATACAAACACATTTGCTGTCGCCATCCCCAGCAAGTGCCTTTCCATGGGTCTGGCGCATACCCCTTCCTCTGCCCACCCTGAACGTGCAGAAGCTGGAGGAGACTTAATTCTGGCTGTGCCCTTTCTAGTAGCTTAGCCAAGGAAGAAGTAGGAGAAGAAGCAACAAGTAGGAGGGGCACCCAGTCCAGCTGCTGCCAGCTGTGCGAGGCCCACGGCTGCTAAGATGAATGCTGCAGCTGTCTGGGATTATGAATAGATACCGGAGTGGGAATGCCAAGTCTGAATGGCTCCAGTAAACACTGCAGAGCAGTCCAGAAATAATGGCATGGGGGCTTTATAATAGGAAGGAATCATAATTAAATAGAAATTAGTTACTTAAATGGTCACTTCCTGGGGTTTCGTTGATGTCTGATTAACTTAACTTTTAATTTGCATAAGCAATAAATGTTTAATTATGTTATTAATATATTTGAGTTGAGGAGCTTATGGGGTTTTGTAATTGGCATTTAACTAGATAGTTCCGGCATATTAACTGATGTTTTATAGCTTCATGCAAGGTTTCCCAATTATAACTGACCTAAAAATTTGCTTGAAGGACCTGCCTTGAGAGTGTTACCTGAGCAACAGAATACGGGGAGCTGAAGAGCAGGATGTGTGGAGCCCATCCCCGCATGGAGTAACGTGCACAGGCAGCTCTGCACCCTCCGGACAGGCTCTGAGACCCCCTTCCCCTCCCCAGCATGCTCTTTCCTGAATGCCCACAGCCTTCATTGTGTCACAGAGGGGGTCACCTCCTCTCTCTCAGCATTCAGATGAGTGCTGAGCCAAAAAGGCTGACAGACAGCAGGGGATTAGGGTGGGGAGAAAGACATGTAGAGATGGGGAAGGCTTGTCCATGGGTTGCAGCATGAACTTGTGACTGATCAGCTCTGGCAGCCTCTGGGACTCTGTTCAACTCCCAGCCCTTGCTTGTTCCCCTGTTCCTCTGCTGCAGGTTGGCACCAATTTCTTTCTCGCCAGGGAGGTGTTAAGGAACATCCTTTAAAATCCAGCTTCAATAGACTTACCGAAAAGCTATACTCAGGCATCTTCTGCATTCTTGCCTTCCGAGTCCTCTTCCTTTCAAAAAGACGGGTGCTTCAGCAGGGATAGAGAGTGTTGCAATGGCTGAATTACAATGTCCCAAGTCTCTTAACGGGCTGCTTTACAAATCCGCCGACCTCTGGCTCATCCAGGGGTTGCTAAGGTGCTGAGGTGGTCATTGCTTCCACATGTCCTATGAAAGCACTGAGTAGCGTCAGGCCCACCACCTGTCCTTGCGGACTCTGTATAAATGTGCCTGCTGACAATGATTCCCTCTTGACAACTCCTTCTGAGACCTGTCAGTTAGCCATTCTTAATCTATTTTCTATTCCATCTCTACACTTGGATGAGATGACTGGTTTAGTAGGCAAAAAATGACATTGTGTTTGACTGACAAGACCCATTTCCCACGAACCATGTAGACTGGCATCGATTATATTCCTGCCTTTTAATACTTTATTAACTGGAACCTGTGTTAGCTTTTTCTTTGGTGCCAGCAAATCACCCTACAGTATTTAAGTCATTCTCTGTGTCCTCTTCCAGTCTGCTAGAATATAACTTTCTAGAATTTAACTATTTCAACAAATAGTAAAAAACTAAGAGCAGTGAGTTAAGGATCTCCTCAGCTAAGTCTTTCAGCCTATCTGTTTGCTTATAGTAAGTGGAGTATCCAAGGAGATGGTGTCCAGCAAGCTCCTCGGTCTTGTAATCCTCAAACACACGGAAATCGTTTTGTCATCTCAGAAGCCACAAACAAATGCCTGTTGGTCTCCAGAGACAGATCATGAATAGTTATTCAAATCTTCTGCCTTTTCTGAATCATTACTGCACTCTTGACCATATCCATCTGGTAAAGTGCCTATAGAGCATTGCATAGATTTTGTTTATTCCTGTTGTATTCCCTAGCTTTTGTATCAATTGCCTGTCCTTCACAGCTTCTCTTTCATACTGACTGATCTTTCTCTTTCCAGCTTTTCTGTTTGATCTGTAGTGGAGATGGGGGAAGCTCCCCATGTGCAAGCTAACAAACACCCAGCTGAATAAGGTTACATGGTTAAATATTGCTAGTTACATGCTAAGGCAGAGACTGTCCCGCAGAGCTGGAAGAGGTTTGAGAAGTTAGGAGGCAAGGTGTGTTAGGAGTCTTTCATTGTGAGAAATCAGGAACAGGGTCAGGAGCATAAAGTCTTGTCTTCTGCGTCATTGTCCCTCTCCTGGAGCAGGACTGAATAGGAGCGGCTGGGGATGTGCTGCAGCTGCTTTCACTAAGTCAGTGCAGGCACAGTGACTCCCTGGCTTGGGAGAAGCGGATCTCACCCTCGGCACTGTCTGTCAGGAAGATGTGTGGGACAAGTAGGAGAGCAGGCAGCAGTACTAGAGTCCAGGTCAGAGCCACACGAGCATCCAACAACTTCATTCTCGCACATCACCCCAGAATGGCTGGCAGCTCCCTCTGTGTTCCAGGATGCTGAAGAGTCATTCTTTTGTCTGGACTGCAGCGGGTCTCCAAGGTATTTGGGAAGCTGTAGGAGAGGAGAGAAGGGAAGGGGGGATGTGAAGAGGCACAGCAGCCTCGAGCCCTCCTTGCTGCTGCAGCTGTCTGCTGGCCACGTGTGGCGCCAAGCAGGTCAGTGTGCAGGTTACCAGGGGAGGGAAGAGAACTATAGCCCTGTTCACCTTTCCATTTGCACAACTGTTCATGCACTTTTGGCCAGAGGACAGAGAAACAGAGCAGTTCCTCCTCACCGTGCTGCACATACCTTGTGTCTGCACCTAACCCACAGCAGTCTCTCTGCATAGATGCAGAGGACTGATCTCATCCTTTAGGCACATCCAAGATACCGCTGCCCTGCGCTGTAAGCGCCCCGGAGGCAATGGGAGACAAATACGGCCCAGGGCACGTGGCCAAGCAGAGTGAGACATTCCCACGAGCGCTGCCGAAGATTGTTGAGCAAATTAACTCTATTAACGCAAATGATAAGAGTCTGAGCTGCACTCCCTGTACCTTCTATCTGACAGAACTCATCTGGTGGCTGCTTGTAATAGCATGACCTTAATGGACTCATCAAGGGAGCAAGGCTGTATCTCTGGCTAAACATGGATTTGGGACCACACTGTGCTCTGGGCAGCTAAAGCAGGCTGCTAAGATCAAGAGAGACGTACTCTGGTGTAATGGGGCTCAGAATCTGGCCCCTTCAGCCCTCCAGGAGAGGCAATTTCAAGTGCCATCACCTCCTCGAAACTGTACAGCAGAAGAAATATATTACCAAAGGGATTTGATTGTTCATTACTCTACTGAGCTGCAAGGAAATGAAGCAGAACTAAAATTAAGGGCTGGGAGGCAGAGAAAACGTCAGGTAACATTGCCTGTCTTCTCCAGGGCCCATCTTCTCCCCAAAACAGGCTGCGGCACTCTCCATGCAGCTGCATTGAACTGTGAAGCCCCTGGCTCTGGGAAGGCAGGGGCATCCGTGGAGTTGGCCAAGTGGGGTGGAGACAGGGCAGGGTGAGGTTTGTGCTGGATTTGGATAGATGGGTTACAGACAACACGGTCATGTCTGGGCCCTCTTTGCTAGAGCCACTGAGCGGCACAGAGAGACAGAGACATCCCAGAATCTGGGGTTAATGCAAACGTTTCTTGGCTGAGTGGAAAGCGCAGGGATGGAGCCTGTGTGAACATACAGAGGGGCTCTGTTTCTGTGGATGGACACTGCTGCAAACAACTGCTTGCTGCTGCACCCTCTCAACAACTGGCTCTTTCTGTTGCACAGTAATGACTTTGCTAAGCTCTGTCCCATCACACAGAGAAAAGGCTTCCTTCCTAAGCTGTCAAACCACATTTCCAGGTGCTGTGTAACTGCTGCTACACTTTATTCCAGGAGTGGAAGAAGAACCAGCCCAGCAAGAGGTATCTGCAGGGAAGGTCCCACTACAACAGCTACTCTGCAGAACTCAGTCCTCATCTCCACTGGATCCCATGGGGTTAACACACTGTTCCTGTTGCTATTACCCAAACCTCATCCTTGTTAGTGGCCACTGGAAAGCATTGCAAGGGAAGGTCACGAGGGGTTAAAGCTGCATTCCAGACATGCTTTTGCAGCCAGCAGCTACTTAACCAGATGCTGCTTAACCAAGGATGACTCTCTGCTGTTTCCCATGCAGAAGAGGAAAGGGAGAAAGCTGGTCATTACTGGAGAGCGCGGAAATGCCTCCACCCTTGGTGAATGGCAAAGCAACTGCCTTTGCTGGAATGTGCGTGAAATCTCCACTAATATCAAGCACATCCATGTGTCCACTTGCAGTTGGGCATCCTCTTCAAAGCAGGCACCCCGGGGAGGGCTGGATCTGCACACCACACTGCCAAGCTCTCCCAAAACCTCATCAGAGACAGGCAAGCGGTCTGCAAAATGCCAGTTGGGCTGGTAAAAATTACAGGGGAAAGCAAAGCGGGCAGGGATCTTAAAGGGATGTTGTGATTAGCACTTAGACAGTGGGATACCCTTGTTCCAAACGCACTCAGGACCCAGGGGATACCCAGTCATCTTGTCCTCAGCGGAGAGGAATTAGAGAGGGGATATATCAGGTCACTCATAGAGGGGCTTGGCAGTCGTGAGGGCTTCCCTTTGATGGGAGGGAGAGGAAGGACAACGCAGAGAGCGGTAAGGAGCATTTGTTTGTTTAACCACCCTTGTCGACACTGGCTTTTGGCTGCATTCAAAACATAAAATACAACCAAGACCCTCCCAGCACCTGTTTGCTCGGACCAGATGCAGGGAGGTGCAGCAGCAAGCGGAGCAACCCCGAATGGGATGCTCTGGGAGTGCCCTGCGCACCCAGCCTGGGCGGCGGGGGATTTCCAGGAGAATGAGGCCGAAGCCCTGCGCGGCAGCAGTGTCAGGCTTGCAGCTACAGCTTGGCACTCACATGTGTGGCAGCTAATTGTGAAAATGAGAGTTACATCAACAAACGCCCTGGCGGGAGAGGCTGTGACGGCTTTTAAAATTCCTTCTGATTTATATCAGGGCATAGAGGCAGAAGAGCAGCTCTGCCTTCATTTTGGTGTTTAACCTTTGTTTGGCTGGCTGCATCTCCAGCTCCTGAGGTGACACAAAACCAGAAGCAAGAGAGGTCCTGTGCTCTTTCTGTAGCTGGAGGGCTCTCTGGGAGGCAGGGATGGGGAGGGTTGCTGGATCAGCTCTGCTCTTGCTATGCTTTTGTCACCTAATAAAGCCCAGACACTCCTTCTCCTCAGAAATCCCTGCCAGCCACCTTTGCTAGCCAAATTGCTCCTCTTCCCCATGCTGAAGTCTAACTCTTCATCTTTCTCTCACCATGTGTCACCAGATGAACAGCACTTGATAACAGAGCTGATTCTGGATACTGCAGAGGTTAGGTGGTGCTGCAAATCACAAATTGACCATTGATTTGTGCTTGCACAGGGTTGGATTCTCCTCACTATGAAGTGCTTTCACAAGTGTTTTTTGCAGCCTGGTCACCTCCACCTGCAGTTAGGCAAGGATCTGAGCTGGAGCAAGGTCTGTCTGAGCGGGGTTTAGGTGGGAGCAGACTGAGATGTTGCGTTCCCCTCCTCCTTGCCTCTCCAGGCCAGGACAAAAGGAAGGGCACGAAGGTTTTGGACCCAGCGCTGATAGATGAATAAAATGCTGCAGCTGAGGGGCAGGATGGCATTTCAGACTCACACTCTGATGGTCCAGCACCACTGGCCCAGCTTTCCAAGCAGTGCCTTTCCCTTCTTAATCCCTTTTATCCTCTGGATGATCAGCTGTCCCTGCAAGGGATTCACTTAATATACACAGTGAAGGGAACTGCCCCCAGAGAAACCTGCCCCACCTCTGCTCCCTCAGACTTAAGATCCCTTTAAAATCTCCAGTGACTTGAAAGCCCTGCTGTTTATCCTACCCTTTGGCCCATCAGCTCTGCCAGCTCGCATCTCTGGCTCTCCTGGGAACAGCATTTCATTAACCCTTTGCAAACACAAGGCCTCATGAGGCTCTGAACCAGCTTGTGCCTGGAGGCGTGTATGCTATTGGAGCGTGTCTCAAATTACCCAATCCTGCTCTTGTCTTTAAAACCAAACTGGAGATGTATTTGTTCTGCCAAGCTTTTCAACTCAGTTTAATTTAGCTCTGTGAACTTGCAGTGTCTCAGGCTCCATGGAATGTGTCAGGTGGGGTGTATTATAAATATGCATCATCTGATCTCATTGTCTTGCTCAAAGGTTCAGCAGGCAGAAAGAGTCCAGCAAGTGCTAACTCCTACCACTGGATCAGGGTTGGCAATCCAGGTCACAGACAGGCTTACTTTGAGCTGGCACTGTACCGGGACAGGCTGCTTTAGACACGCAGGCTGTACATGAACAGGGATGCAACTGAGCACCAAGCTAACATTAACTCTAGCAAGGCTGACAGCTAGAAGACCTGCAAAGCTCCTAGCATAAGGAAAGAAGAAGAATCACAATTCCTTCCCATTGATTTGCATTGTGTCAGCAAGGCAGCACATTGCTGAGTGCCTTGGCTAGCCAGCCATGAAATACACAGGGATTTGTTTTGTGTGGGGAGGTGATAAATGGAAAGGGAACCCTACTTTGCAACTGGTTACAGATGCAGGCAGATCCTTGAGCAAATGTCTTATCAGAGGTGTTGTATGTTGTTATGCTGTTTTTCTACAAAGCACTGAGGGATCAAGTTCAAGTTAGGAGGCAAAGACAGTAGAAGAGTGTGCAACTGTCTTTGAGCAAACTAGCTTCACTCAGAGCTGCAGTGAAGTGGGCCCGAAGACTGACTCAGCTTCCAGATTTACCTGGAGGATGCATCAGCAATTAGATGGGGCCCAGGCTCTCCCTGGGGCAGCTGAATACATGGCAGACAGTCAGGATAGAAAGAAGACAGTAGAGGTACGGGACCCAGCCCTCTCATCCAAATGAAGCCTTCCTGCCTGCCAGCACCTCTGTCCCACCCCACAGCTGTCTGTGCAATTTGTGCAGGACCCCATTCCACAGATCTGCTGCTCCCCACCTGCTCAGGCTGGATGTCACTGTGCATATACTGCAGCAAGGGCAGAATTGTCTGGCTGATCACAGCTTTACACAAATAGTCAATCCCAGGAAGACACATACCCCTGGTGGGGATGCAACATATCCTTCTCTCAAGTCTTGATGCCAGGCTGCTTCATGATGCAAATGTCCCAGCCACACAAGTAGCTTTAAGGGAAGAGACCTTACTTCCAAAAGTGTGACAGACGCTGTCTCTTCTTTCCTTTCACAAAGACCTTCACATCACTCCTCCCATACCAAGAGCAAGTGAGTCATTTCCTCTGCTCTAGCATACCCTTCTCTGGAAGCTTTGTTTATCCATCTTTGCCTCACTTCAAGATCCCTTTGGGAACATCTGTCTTGCTCTCCTGCAAGCCGGTTCTCTGAAGCCTTCATTGTTCCTCTATTGTTATTTCCTATTGCGCCCTGCAGCTGCACTGTTTCAGCCCCTGGCCACGGCGTGTGCAGACAGCTCTGGCCGTTGGTCTCTCCGCTGTGAAATGCTCCCACGGCTGGCTGCAGCACAGCTGACCACCGCTCTGTCCCTACGGACGGAATCATCAGCCCTGTGCCCGTTTGGACAAGGGTTTTTTCATAGCGGGTGCTATGAAAATACACATCAGTTGTGCACTGTGATTGTGCCTGATGCACCTCTCCAGGATGGACATTCTTGTCTAGTGGACATTCTTCGTTTGTTTGGGAGATGTGAACAACTGACAGCATTGGACTGCTGGATGTAATTTAACTGAGCATTGGGACTGGTGAATTACAGTATCAGCACCTCACAAAATGTTTTGATTGATCTAGTTGGTATAAAGATCTTCATCTGTTACTGGTTACTTTTGGAAACCCAGAGACACACACCAATAGATGACTGGGAAGGATGCTTTATGGCTAGATAACCACTTTTCTTCCTATGTCTGCTTCCATCTCTAGAAGAGCCGTGGGGGAACGAAGTAACGAACAAAACTGCTCTGAAAGAGACTGGGGGTGGGGTGTCCTTCTTTTCTCCTTAATTGTAATACTGTGAATTAATTCCATTTCCAGCAGGAATGAAGAGTTCCCAGCAGCCCTTAGACATCCAGATAAGGCCGAGCTGTTCGTTCAGCCCCTTTGGGTTCTCTGGTACCTGCCTCACTGCCAACTGCTTCACACAAACTTTTTGGAGAGTTTTAAATTATTCAAGCGTGACACAGAGCAAGGGGTTTTGCATTCTTAATTGGCAAAGCCTTTTCCCACTCCAGTCTGGAGGCCCCTGAGCTGTCCTGCCAATTTATTCTGATCCTGGTTCACAAGCCTTGCAAACATCTTCTCAGGGCTGCCCAAAAGCCCTGTCAATGTAACTGAATCCTCATCTGCCAGTTCTTATCATCTCCTGAGGCTTTCCCCGTGCCCTCCTGTTTGACTTACAACACCCCCTCTTGCAGCCACCCTGCCCTCCAGAAAAGTCCTGTTGGTGCCTGACTTTATCTGTTAAAGAGGCAACACACACAGAGGAGGGAAGGAAATAGGCTGGGTAGCGGGTGAGCCCTGCAAACAGTACTAGCCACAGCTCTTCCCCAGGAAGGGAAGATTGAGGAAATAAACAGCTGAAGGTGCAGATGAAAGAAGGTTTAAAAAAGAGGAAAAAGAAAAAGGGAGGGAGGGGGGAGAGTGAAGAGCCAGCAGAAAGGAATGTCTGTCTCTATCTCTTCCCATTTTCTTCTCCTTTCCTCTGCACTTTCTTGCTTTCTCAGGACCTTCATCTCTCATTTATCTTCCTTGTCTCCTGGTGTTTCCTCTTATTGTCAGCAATTATCCCTGTTGCCTTTCACAGCTTCCTAGCTGGACTCCCGCAAAGATGTGACCAACACTTTTGCAGGATGGCTCAGCCTGTCCTCAAGAAAGAGACCTGCACATGGAGAGGCGGGGCTTGCTGTCATAGGATTTTGTCATTGTTTGGTACTTGCCATTCTGTGCATTGCCACACAGCCCTGGCTTAGGCAGCTGGGATGGGTACCAACACTGGGATGTTCATACCATAGTCTTGAGAGCTTGGCAAGAAGGAAGTACTCTGACAGACGCCGCAAAACATTTCTCCTTGTGCTCCTCCATTCTTTCCCTCTCCTCAGCCCCTTTCTATCTTTACCCAGTGCCCTGTATGTACCCCTCCTCTTCTGCAAACTGATGGTTACATGTTCCCCTCTTTAAATTTTCCTGGCCCCTTTCCACTGTTACATAGCCCTGTCCTAGATCCTGGAGATTCACTTTAGCTTGCTTTATTTGTTTCACTCTTTCTCCTTCCACCCCCTTCCCACACAGACATATACACACCTACTGATTTACAGCGGTAGCGGGAGGCTGATGTTCTCTGCTTGCTACCTGCAATCCAGAGAGCCATTAGGGGCCAATTCATCACGGAAATACCCCAGCCAAAGTGAGTGGAAGATTCTTTAGAGTCGCTGTCCCTGCCACAATCTCGAATGCTGACTGGGAGTTTGGATTGCAACATGTCAGCTCTCTGCCTGAGCATGGCTGTAAGTGAACTGTCTCAAGGCAGAAATATTATTTACAAGATCATGTGGCTTATGGAGAAGGGAAGAGAAAAGAAAAGTGACTGCCACTGCCAACGACAGTGAAGAACGGAGCCTCACGTTCTGATGACTACAGCATCTTGCCACTTGAAGCCAGGCATCTCTGAGCTCTTAATTAAGGATCAGGGGAAGGCGGGGTGTGGGATGCTGACCAATGGAGACTCTGGGGTGTCCTTGTGAGGCAAGAGAAAAGATGGTTTGCACAGAGGTCTTCAGGAAAAGGATGGGGGATCAGCGTCAAGACAATTCCCAGGGCAAATTCTTCATTGGTAGCAATGTCTCAGCATGGTGCTGGGAGTTCAAGTGCTTTGTACTGATACAGTAAACATGCCAGTTCTCTGCGCTGCGATTTGTTGGTATTGACCAGAGAGGGGATTTCCCTGGGAAATGTTTACACACCTCAGTTCACTCCTGGATGACAGCAGCAAATCTGAAAGATGAAGAAGGCTGGCTGTGAGGTGAGATCTAGGGACAGGCTGTTGGCAGTGATTCAGGGCAGTCAGCTTTGCAATTGCACCTGGTACGTGGGATTTCAGGGAGCCCAGCCTTCAAGCTAAGCAAGTGTTGAATCCATGGATGTGAGGTGGGAGTAAATGGCAAATTTTCACCCTTAAAAGTCCTGTATAAGTTACTGCATGCGGTTTGCATACATACATTTTACAGCCATGCACACATGTGAAGTGGGTATAATTTTGAGGTCTTGGGAATGGGTAGTTTAGTGGAGATGCTGGCCAGCACTATGATACCTAACACCATAATTGCTGTAGAGTAAGGCCCATATAGTCAAGTATGTAGTCTCTAAGAGCAGGCAGTAGCCAGTGCATTAAGAAAAGTACAAAAATCAGGTGTGACAGACAAGTTCTACAAAGCACCTTGTTCCCTCATCCCTGTCTTGCTCCCCTCCCCTGAATTTCTTTTCCTTCTCCTCCTCCTCCTTCTTCCTCCATTCCAATTATCTCCTTCTTTCATCACTGCCGGAGCTGTAAGTACAAAGTACCAATTAGCTAGTTTTCAAGTTTAATTAGGTTGGAAGGTAAAGCAAATTAAATCCTTTTATCGTACGTTTCAAAGCACTTTCCCATCAGGCCCATGGGATAGGTTTCCTTTGAATGAGGTCCACATTAGTCACCAAGGAGCTGGCCCAAGTCACAGAGCTCTCCAGCCATGGGGCAAACAGGAGATGAAATGCAAGATACAATATATTTCCCCCTTGCCCCTAAATCCTACATTCAGGACATCTTTTTGTAAGGTTTAGGGGTGCACATACCTCTGCTTCACCTCAATAAATTGAGCATTGGTCCTTAGCTCTTCTAAGGTCTACATTAATAGCAAAGCTCTCCTTCATTTCAAAAGCGCCAAAAATTTGGTGAAGACACTGACAAAGCCTGCAGAAGGCTTTCAGGATCATTAAATAATACCAAGTAGAAGGTAATTAAGTCCAGCTGCACCACATGGGGTGGCTGCTTGGATTCACCTTTATTCCCTAAACCCTTCTGCCTTCAAGGAAAGAACAAAGGCACAAAACTGGATCCAGGAATAACTGCCTGATTTAAGGGGAAATTGCAGAATAGAGTAAGGAAGCGGTTAGCTCTTGGAGACACAGTGGGCTGCAATTGTAGCCAAAGATTTCTGTTCCTTTTGAGCTCTGACTACTACATTTCAGTATTACCTGTCTCCACTCATGAACCTGCTGGCACATGGCTACCTGAGACCGTTTCAGAGCATGTTGGCATCTTTGCCTCCAGAGTCCCTGGTTCTGCTGGTCTTTGTGCCTTACCAGTTGTGTTGTCTGATGCTCTAACCCTCTCTCCTGTGCTTCCCTGTGTGTTGCAGATAAGCCACTACCTCAGGGTGCCCCAGGAGGCATTATTGGGATCGTGGGAGGAGTCATCGCAGCAGCTCTCATCATCGGTGTGGCTGTCACTGTAATTATTGTCTACAGGCGGCAACAAAAGAACCGCACTGAAACGGACAATGACCTGTAAGTAGCCCCATGCTCACAGAAATACAGCACACTGATGGTACAGGTGCTATTGGATGGAGCGTCAGACAGGGAGCACCACTGGCTCTTCCACTACTTGCACACAAAAAAAGCCTGGTGGCAAACTGTTTTCCCTGCCATTTCTTCCTGCCTGCCACCCTCTGGCTGACTCCTCTGACTCTCTTCCCGTCCTAGTAATTTCCATCCTGCTCTCTCCTATTTTTGAACTCTTATCGCAAGCCTTAAGTGGAAACTGAAGCACAACGATGTTCACCCAGATGCTGCTTTTGCTGTAGCATATCCTTGGACACGGTGCAGCTGCTCAGTGCCACTCTCACCTCCGGTGGTAGGACAGGATCCTATTCTTCCTTTTTCAGAGAAATGGTTTCAGGCTCCTGAATTAAACTGTATCACGTTCTGTCATCAGAGAGGGGTCTCTTGATAGACCCTGAACACCTCTGAACATATCCCAGAGAGTCCAGAAAGGATTCACATCCACTCAGCATTCCAGTTTTGTACATATGGTGCCAGCCTAAAGACACAAACTCTGGCAATATGAGAGTAGGGAGAGGGGACGCCCCAGAGGCTCGTCTTGGACAGGTACTTGCTTTGCTCTGCCCTACGCTGTGCAGCACAGATCCCAGGCAGGGAATTTGACAGTGTGGAGTTCAGCCTATGCAGCATGAACAGAGCCCTCTTCAGAAACGTTTACCCTGGCCTCTTCCTGAAAAGCTCTATCTTGTCACTGGCTTTTCACAAGAGCACCCCCGCTTTCCTTCCCACCTCATTGGGGAGGCATGGAAAGCCCAAAGGCTAGAAGTTGCTTTTATCTTCCACAACCCCCCACCCACCTCAATTGTTGTTACATCTTGGCCACATTTTGTGCTCCATTTAATCCCATTTGAGAGAGGGGATTAGAGGATAAGGGGAGAGGGAGGGAAGAGAACTGGGGAAAGCAGGAGGAGAGACAGAAAGGCAGACACAAACAAAAAAATAGCACCACAAGGTGAAATTGCATCAACACCATTGGCCCTGTGATGGAGATGCATTCAGACAATCCACTTCCCACAATGGTCCTCCAGAAGGCAGAGGGAAGAGCCACTTTAGCTGAGAATAGAAACACAATAGTACCCTAGTCTGCAGAGGTGCTGCCTCTATTGTGGAGTACCCTCCAAAGCCTCCAAAAGTAAATAGAATTTCTTTTCTTTAGAGACATAAAATCAATGTTTTGCAGAGGCTTGGGGACCCATTTTACCCTCCCCCATACACTCTGGTCCCACGCTGGAATCCATTGGGTTGCCAAGGAAAGTCGCCCATCTCTATCAGAAGATCTGATGAAGTTTGTACAGAGAGAAGGGAGGGGGAGCCAGCTAATTAGTGGATCAGAGTTTTAATAAGTTTTGTAAAAGGATTAGACACATCTGTGCATATGAACAGAATGTGCAGAGACAGTCTCCAGGCTGGGATTATTATGGCTGCCAATCCTCACGCTCTAGGGCAAAAGCTGATCCCCTGACTGGGGTCAGGGATAAATGTCCCTGCATGGCACAGCAAGTCTATGAGGAAGATTCAAACTCCTACTGGGAAGGCTGTGGCAGGATCTACCGTTCCAGATAAGCTCCTGAACTAGGGGTGACATTACCTTGTTGATTTGCAGTGACCACTGCCAGACGCTTTCTGGCACCCACCTCCCATGGGACGATTTGGAGTCATTCCAAAAACAGTGCTGGAAGACAGGTATCCCAGCTGCACCCTCAGGATCTGCAATCCGACATGGGGATTTTCTTGGAATTAGGAACAGAATGCTAGGAGGAGAGTTTATTTCTATTAACAATTCTAATTGGGGTGAGAAAGAGGGCATGGGGGGACGTTACTGAGAATAATCTATATGATTATATTGGCAGTTTGGTGACAAACACAATCAAATCTTTGATGCATGCAGGATCCGGCTTGTTATGGCACAACAAAGCAAGCAGACCCCATTCGCTTGCTCTCTAATCAGCAAACACTTCTTTGTCTGCAGAATTGACTTGCCTCCGTCCCACAAACCTGCCCCTCCACCAAAGAGGAAACAGGAGATGAAAAGCCACCTGACTGCAGAAGACATCCAGGTACGCCCCCCCAGCCCAGATGCAAGTTCCTTCCTCTGGCAAGGAAAAGTGATTCCAAGCAGCATCCGCAATGCCTAAATTCTGGAAAACCAGGTTTGCAAGAATGAACTAGTCCATGGCCTAAGTTTGAGACAGCAAGTAAGGACTTGTCTGCCCAGAATTCCTAAAGATTGGAACTAATTGAAAGCTATAATTTGGATTCTGCTTGTTCCCTTTAGTGGGCATTGAACGCTAGATGAAATGGTGTTCAAATGGGCTCTTAGGTATGAGGACTTTTGAGCGCCCCCACCATTTTGAATGTCATGAGTGGTAGTGAGGGGTGCGAGAATGAAAGAAAGAGTACAGGAGACAAATAACGTGGTAGGAACAAGGGAGAAGGTAAGATGCACTGCCCTTCATGGTGATGCCTTGTGGTGGTGTGACCTGAAGCAAATGTTGTCCCAAGCCGTGACAGAAGGATAGCACTTGCTCTCCTCATCCTTCTCCTCTCTCCTCTATTACAGGTTGTTCACTTAGACAACATGAAACATGAGGAGGAAATCCAGAAACTCCCTTTGCAGACTCCATACTATGACATGGCAGCCACCGAGCCCTCTCCCTACACTGACAAACTGGTAAGGAGATCAGGATGCTAATAGTGCTGCCTGCCCTTACCCTCACCGCCTTTCACGCAGGATCTCTCACCCTAAAAAATGAAGACACCACCACCCACAGGGGTGAACAAGCAGCCTTCACAGTCCAGGAGCATCCTCTCCTGGAGGAAGGCAACTTCCACACTCTGATCTCAGCTCACCTCTCAAATAGCACTGACCCTAATTCAGCACTTGCCTCCGTTGCCCTTGGCTTCCATAGGTCCTAGAGCTGTGCCTTTATGGGTCATTCCTCAGTAACACACCCTGATTATTCCCAATCTTCATCAGAGGACTATCACAACCTGCGGTAGTTTCATCTTTACCTACATATGACAGCCAAGCCTACAAGCCAGCTATCCCACCCCAGTCACCCTTCACCTCCTGCAGCTGAGCCCCTATTAGAGTTTGCAGCTGGACGAAGCGGCCCTCGAAAAGCAACGTGCACCGCAGTGAAAGCTTCACAAAGCAATTATCTGCAGGGCAGAGCACGCCAGTGTTTGACTCTCAATTGACAACAAGTTTTTTAAACCCTGTTTTTTTGTGTGGATTTGTTCAGCCTCAGATAGGGAGATGCTAATGTGAGGCAGCAGCAGAGAGATTAAGGGTCAGGGAGAGATGTTAGCAGCCATGCGGGAAAGGCTGGTTTTCAAGGACTGAGGCTGAAGAAGGAAATGTTAGATTTAAAGGGCGAAGGCATAGGAAAAAGAAAACAGGTAGGATTAGAGTCCTCCCTTGACAAGAAAACAGAAAACCTTCCTCCTCCCAGGCCTTGGACAATATCCTTTCCCTCCCTCACCCCGTGGCATGGGGCTGCTACCCCCCAATCTTCCGTGGGAGACATAGGATCCCCATGTAAATGCCACAGGTCTCTCTCAAACTCTTCCTCCAGGAGGGGTGGTGCAGAGCACTACACACCAAGCCTGGTGCTTCTAGATCTCAGCAATGTGAACCCATTTGTTTGAGAAAGCAGTATAAATATCAGCCCATACTAGAGAAATATTTTATGAGCATAACTAATTATAACCCTCTCTACAGTTCATCCTGGTATGACTCTTTAATATGTATTCCTGTGCAGATAATAGAAGGACAGGGCCCAGTGACCTTTAGCTAGCAGAAGTTTGCAGCGAGACAGATGCCGAGGGCATTGGAAATACAAAGACATGGTTTTGTACTGAGCTGTGTTGATGTGATCCTATTTACTTCATCCTAGCTGAACGTGGCTGATGTCCCTAATGAAAAATTTCCCTTTGGAGCCCTCCCTCAGTCCTGGGGCTTGTCTCCAGCACTTATAAATCCTTGATGAGAGGTAGCTGAGTTTTACATGAAGCACAGGACGCTAGAGCCAGACAGGTTGCTCTATGGAAAGCATCCGAGAGCTGAATTTCAGGCAGCAGGAGGATGGAGGAGCTCATTTCGGGAAATAACGAGCAGTCAGTTAATTAAGTGGCAGAGTTAGTGATGTGAGATGGGGCCTGATGGGTAGCTGCTCCGTAACCATAGGAACTGAGTTTGCTGCTCTCAATCCTGGTCTGAGAAGATGCATTTCTATGTCCCACGCTTGGCACTTGCTGCTCCTTACCCGTGGTTTTAGCCAAGAGGTGATGGACTGTGGAGCCCTCATTTCATTTGGCCCATGAAGAAACTCCCTTTGCAGTAGGGATGCGGTGTCTGGGTGACTCAACCACTGCTGCCACAGCTCTGCCGGCTCTTGGCACAAGTCTAGCACAGCTGTGAATTGGACCTGTCCTCTGGTCAGCTTGGCTGGCAATCCCTGTAAATGGTATCAGGCTCTCCCATCACGCACACGCACCATGCTTTGGCTCTTTGCCCCAGGAACGAGATGAAGCTTGCTCCCATTTCTTGCTAAATCGCTGTATCCTTTGGGCATGCAGCAGGCTATTCAAGTTTGTGACTGGCAAGGGGAAGGAAGGTGTCACTTTGCTGCCAAGGAGTGCTGGTTTTGCTGGATTCTTCCCAGATAACACAGGCAGTATGTGCTGCCACAGCCAGGGCCAGGTGTGCACCACATTGCCCAGCCACGCTTTGCAAAGGAGCCAGCTCTTGCCCTCCTCCCTGCAGGACCACTCACAGATGTCACTTTTTTCACCTCTAAAGCATTGCAGAGGCCTCCTGTTCATGTTGCACACAATACTTCCCTGCGTTGGAGATGCTGAGGAGTGTCTGACTGGGACAGCACTCCCATGGAGACCTCCAGGGAACAGCAGCAGGGATAGCAGTTGTTACCAAAACCAGCATGCTCAGCTCAGGCCCAGTAACCACACTCCAACAGCACGCTAAGGGACTGACCAAGGCAAGCTAGACCTGCACAATCCTTCACCTGAGAGGTGGCTCAGTTGGAGGATGAGGAGGGAAGCACATTTCCTACAGCTTCACTCTCTGCCATCCTCACTGTGATAAAGCCCCCCTCCCACTGTGGTCAGACGCAGTAGGCAGCTGCTCTGCGCTATATGTAGTTCTGGGATCTTTTAGAGAAGAAGGCACAAGAGAAAGGCAGGATATTCTTGTTCTGCTTGCACTTCACCTGGAGATTTGACTTGGGAGGGTAGTGAAGAAGATGAGAGTTGAAGGGAGCAGATACTACAGGAAAATGGAGCGGGTGCGTTCAGCTTTAAATGAATTGTGCAAAACCTCATAATTTGGGATAAACTAGATTCATCACCAGGCAGCATGAAAGCCACTGCCTGAGGTTGACAATTTCACAGCACTAGAATGGGAGTCAGAAAGTGATTAGTGATGGCAAAGAGCAAGGGAGGGGGAAATAGGAGAGGTGCCAGGAGAAAACAGAAGAGGCAGGTGGCAGAGGAATCCACAGAGGGTGTGCAGGTATGTGTGTGCGGACGTGTGCTGGCAGGGGACCAGGTGAAGAGGAGAGGCTGGGGCATGTCTGCAGGAACAGGATACCTGCCGAAGGGAGCAGGGGTGGGCCCTGTGTCAGAGGCTACAAATTAATATGTATGTTTATGTGTTGCGAACTGCGGGAAAGATAACATGAAGCTGACAGCACGGAAATATACAAGGACAGTGTAGTGGACAATTTAGGGTAGAGAAGTGGGCATGGGCGTGATGGGGTTGTCTGCAGCATTTGTCTCTGAGCTCGTGGGGCAAAAGCTTTGGTTTACGTGAGGATAACTAAGCAGGAGTGAATGGGATGGAAAGGTGAGTGTGTGTTTCAGATAACAGCTACAAAGGTTATGGATGTCTGAGTGCTGGTACCCATGCGTGTCAGTGTGCAGAGTAAGGCATATGGGTAAAAGCAGAGGTGTGCTCTGTGTGCACAGGGCAGTGCCTACCTGTCATGTAGACGCTGTGTGTTTCTGTGTGAGAGGGAGTATGAGCGAGAGCGGTGGAGGTATGAGCGCATGTAGGAGCAGAAGTGTGATTAGTGTATGTGTCAGCAATACCCATTTGCACAGGTAGAAGGGAAAGTTTCATTGCTGCAGACAGCAAAATAATTCCTTTCAGTTTACAGGGCAATTACCAGGGTGCCGATGCTGATGATTTACACAGAACGCTTGCATGTGGTGGTGCTCGACCTTGTATACAAGTCACATTATTGATATTGTAATAAATTTTGCTCCAAACAAGCAGCAGGGAACAGGAGCAAGCCCAAGAGTGGCAGAAAGCAGGGGAACTCCATGGAGAAAACACCTCCAGTGGGAAGGTAGCACTATTTTAGAGAGGAGTGAGGCAAAGTAGACAGAATAAGAACGAGGAGGTAAAGACTTTGTCCGCCTTTCTCTGGAACTGGAGGAGGTACTGAGATACAAAGTTCCGGGGGAAAGAGTTCTGCAGGGCATAGGTTTTGGGTTGAGACTGCATTTGGCATTACTAATTTTCTTACATGTCCATAGATATCAGTCTGGGTCCGGACACAAAGCAGAGAGGCCATAGGATACACAGCTTTCACACCAACAACTTGCTGCTACCATCTGTCCTGCCCTTGGGGAGGTCACCAGAGGGCCACCTCGAGCCTCCTGGTCCTCCAGCGTCCAGCTTTGCTGAGCACCACAAGGGAACCAGACACTGGAAATGCCGCTGCAGCCGTGTTCCCCTTTCCCCTCATCCCTGTGGCAGGGGGACACCAGCACGGAGCCAAACCCTGCCACAGATCAGCAGAGCAGTCAGAGATAATCACTCACTGAATAACTCCTTCCAGCAACAGGCACTAAACCAGCTCATTTCAGGGCTATAAACTTCTGAAAATGGCTCTGCCACAGCTAGTACGTGGCTGAGGACACTTCCAAACAAAGAGAGAAGAGAAACATTTTCAAATTAAACACCTTTTGCAAAATTGCCATGTGATGCAGCCATTTTGGAAAGGGGATAGAGAAATTGGAAAGCTATTTCATTTGGAAGAGACAACTGTCTCCTCTCAGAGAGGCTTAGCAGATGCTTGGCTAATGCTGGCACAGAAACCAGGCCCAAAAGCGAGTATTAAAGAAACTCCACAGGGCAAGTAGCCAGGGTACCCCCTCACACCTCGGCTACTGACACCAGGGCTCCTCCTGGTGACTCATTTTCCCCACTGAGCAATGAGGTTTCCAGGCCATGCTGCATTCCAGGGTTCTCTGACCATTATTGTTTGCAAAGCATGAAAGATGTCTGGGTAGGAATGATCAGACAAATTGGATAATATTCCATTCATGCAGTTCTTGCTGATAAGCCCGCTTAGTAAGGGAAAACCCACAAATGTTTTCATGCCAAAGAAAGATGCTTTTAGCATCTATTAGACATTATTACAACGACAAAATCATGCTGCATAGTTAATCTGCAATAGCATGCTGTGCAGTAGAGCCTCGTGTTAAAATGTAGAACTCTCCAGCCCCCGTGCTAGGGCAAAGCAACAGTATTGGCTAAGCAGCATCATTTCCCTATGGCAATGTGCCTGCTGCAAAACTGCCCTTGGAGCTGTGGCTTTGAAGCCACTCCCTCCAAGTACCCCCTTCCCAACACCCAAAATTCAAGCCATGATTTTCACTCATGCCTCCAACACTGCATTTGCCTCCAGTGTGCTGTGATGAACCCCAAATTACCGGGTCAAAACTGACAGCTCAGGTATCCGATCAGGTTTGAATTCAATGAACTACCCCCGACTAAGGAAAATGCTGATCCCAGAGGGGTAGATGGGAAGATCAGAGCAGCGAGATGCTGCTGGGAGCAGCCCCAGTAAAAGGGGCAGATGGGGCAGTTGCTGGGAGTGCTGCCAACCTGGGCTGGGTCACTCAGCTCAGTGGCGGATTTGGGAAGCAGTGCCATTGGGATCTTTGCTTTGATTTGGGTTTTTTTTACCTGACTGATTGTTCATTACCTCCCTACCTCCCTCTTTTTAACTGTTTTTTCTTCCTCCCCCCCTCACCCTTTTCTTCTTTCTCCCTTCACCCTTCACACACTCCCTCTCCTGTCTCATTCACTCACTCCCCACTTTCTGCACGGTTCCTGTGTTCTCACTCCCCCGCCTCCCCACTTCAACCCCAATTCCTCCCTCCTGTCTCCCCACCGCCTTGCTGCTCTCTTCTCTCCAGAACTCTGGCAACAAGGACTGTGATGTCCACTATGCAGAGCTGGACACTTCCGCTCTGGCCTCGTCACCCAGTCCTCGGACCTCCATCCATGCTGGCGGAGACCTAGTCGAGTATGCAACTATCCAGCCCAACTTACGCTAGCGCATGTCACTCTAGGCCCTTTCCCCTCAGATTCTGGCCTCAAGGTACACAATCGCACTCTGGCTTCCTCACTGCGCCCCTCCAAAGTCAGTGCTCCCCCCCTGCATCTCCCCCCTTTCCGTGGAGTGGCCCCCATGCATCCAGTCTGTCCTCCTCCCCACCCCCTCCACCTCCTGCACGCTGCCCACGATGGCTGTTCTCTTTGCTACCCTTATTTCTGGGGGTGCTGACAGGAATGCCTTTGCCTTGTCTTGCCTTCTGTGCATGATCTTTGCAGTGTTTTCCTTTGCTTTCTACAGTGAGACAAGGCATGTGGGAGGGGGAGAGGGTTAATGGCTTCGTTTTGGAACAGGGGTCTGCCCCCCCTGCAGTCAGTGTGGCTGGAGACACAGGCAGAAATGAGGTGGGTTTGAAGGGTACAGATTTTGGTGTGGGTTTTGGTTTGGGGAATATTTGTAAGGCTCAGCAGCAACATTAGGATGTGCAGAAACTGTAGCCAAAAACCTCGTGGAGATGTTAAGGGGGCCTTTCCAAGATAGTCGGTACAAGATAGGGAGGGAAAGAAAAGGGGACTGACTGGAGGGGGGGGAGGGGATGGGAAGAGTTTGTATGCATGGAAGCAACTATAGATAAGATGGAGCATATATGCATGTGTGAAAGAACAAGGTGGGAGAGTATGTGAGAGAATATGGGAACACGTAAAGGTTCCTGCATCTGAAAGAGTCAGCGAATAAGAGACAGACAGAGAGGGACCGCATATGCAAAAATAAAAGAGCTTGTGTTGCGTGAGATTGGTGAAGACAGCATATTTGGATGTTTGAGAGAGAAGGAGAAAGATTATTTTCTTTGGTTCTCTCCTCAACATCAGAGAACAGACCTGACTGTTTCCCTGTTCTCGTGTTTGGCTGACCACTTAGTTTAAGTGTCACCAAGCTCCTCCAAGCTCAGGTCTTGTGGCAGGGAGTGATTAGGACTCAGCTTGCATTTAAACCTACAAATGGTTGTTCTGGACCATCTCTAGCTACCTTTGAAACGGAATGGTGTTTGCAGTGGAAAGAGGTGTCTTCAGCTCTTCTTACATTCTCTTGCTCTATAATCATACCCTTTTCTCCGGTATTAAAGTCACCAGGTTCCTATCTGAAAGGGAGGCAACTCCCCTTCCCCACTCCATGGGAGATTTTCAGGGTAATGCCAAGAGCTGTTGGCCAAGGAAGTACCATTGGCAGCCCCCTCCTCGGCTGTGGCTCTCCCTTGCTCCTCTGTATTCCCCAGGCTGCGGTGACTGCACCTTCTGCCTTGCTCCTTCCCCTTTATTTTGCTGCCTTTTAAACGGGAGGAAGGGGCTGTGGGTTTGATGGGGCTACAGGCCCACAGGGGTACACAGTGAAGAGGTGCAGAGGAGAGTGGAGAGACAAGGAAGAAAGTGAAGGGAGAAATGAGGTGCTTTGCAGCTCACTGAATCCCTCCCAGGTCACCCAGGGTAGATCAGAGGAAGCACACAGAGAAAAAGTAGATTGAGGATGGAGAGGGGTGCTTTGGAGAAGAAGATAAAGGACAAGGGAATTGGATCCTTGCGAAAGAGGGAAATAGCTCCGTGCAAAAGAATAAGCAGGAGAAAAACCAGTGTTTTTAAAAAGTCTGACTGGACAGTCCTGTTGATTAGTGCCTCCTTGCAGACTAGGAACATCTGTGCTAACAGGTGGGTGAAGGTGGAGCAGAAACACCTGGGTGCAATGTGTGCAATGGGTTAGTTCTCTTTGCCTTTATCCCTGTGGTCCCTGGTGTTCCTGTGTTGGAAGCAGCCCTGTAGTTCCCTTGCTGTAGCAAAAGCCTTCCTAGGTAAGTGTCTGCAGCGGACCTGGCCCGGACCAGAACGGTAACCTCTCTCTTTTGCGGTGTCTCACCCACCCCTGCTCCCAGAATGAGGATCAAGGTCTTCGTAGACGTAACGAGCGAGAGTGGACAGTAAGTTTTGGATTGGTTTGGTTTTTCTTTTCTCCATTTGGCGGTGGGATCTGTTTGTCACTGGAGAAAGGTGCTGATCAGCTCCCAGGCACCTGCTTGCCCATCACCAACAGGCAGCAGCACTGCCAGCCTCTTGAATACAGAGAGAGGGGATGAAAATGCCAGCCCAGAGGAAGACGAGGTTGAAAGCAGCCACTCTCCCTTATGCCTTCACCTCCAATTCCCAACAGTTTCTTGGGCTGGACTGGAGGACCGCTCCCACTGTTAAACAAGGCAAGCGCTCCCTAATCCATCTTGGGAGGTCTGGTCTTGTCCTCCCTGGGGTGGCGGATTTTATTGTCAGCAAAAGGACAGTAATCCTCCAAATCCAAATTTGGAAATTCTCCCAGTTTCTCTGAAGTAAAAATAAAGCCAGTCATATGGTGCTTTGAAGGTGTAATCTCACCACCACAAAATCTCCCTGCTAAAACACACCACAGATCAGGGCATTTGGGTTTTTTTTTTTTAATGCTTTTTTATTTCCTCCCCCTTCACCTCCCCACACTCCTGCTCAGTTTTGTTTGGGAATTTCTTTTCCCTGTTACAGCAAGAATAGCTCAAAACCATGAAACTTGCACCAAGATCCCAGCAAATTAGCGACCAGGGTTCAGATTCCCAGCTCTGCTTTCCGAATGTCCCTATAAAAGTATTAAACCTGTACCAGTTACAGATTTGGTGCAGACTGAGCTCGGGATATTGGAGAACCATCAAATGTGGCAGCCTTGACTCAGTTCCCAGTTGCCACGTTTCCTTTCTATTAACACCAAGGTTGCCTGAATATCCTGCCAGGTCAATAGCCCCATTTCCAATTTTTAGGAGAAATAAAGCAAAGAACTAAGGTGGCTCCTTATTAGTTTCCCATTTGTAAGTAAGGACAACAGCCCTGCCCTGACTCCAGAAAGGTAGAAAAGGACTTGGGAGAGAAACAGCAAGGAGGGAAATGTTTAAGATTATTGATGGCCTAAGATGCTATAGGAACACAGAACAGGTACGTACTATAGACAGCAAGAGAAAGAGTTAAAAGCATGCTGTAAGAAGGAATGCAACTTTATGAGCAAGTTTTCTGCATAAGCAATACTTGCATGTGTCTGCGGGTGCATCCCTCATCACAGGTCCTTGCACTGTATTTTGGAAATTTCAGCCTTCCTCACACCCAACCTTTTCTTTTTCTGAACCCAGGGGTGAGCCCCTCTGTCCCACTTGCCCTCAGTTTTGTCCTCACAAGAGTCCACCACTCCTAAGAGCAAGCTCACAGCCACTGGTTCCCACCCATCCCTGATATGTTTCTTCTTTACTCAGGACAGTGATTATTCCAGGAGGTCCCTCATAGATAAGGTGTCAAACAGAGAGCAGGAACATGCCAGGAGATACCTTAAGTTGCGTCCATACTTGGAAGCTCAAAAATGCTGAGCAGGGAGTTTAAAAACAGGGAGGAGACGGTGTGAGGCTCCCAACACCACAATAAAATATTCTTTTTTTTGGTTCCCATTATATTTTCTATCTTGCAACACCTACATCCTCTCCACTGACTGGTCCCCAGGATGACAACAGTCCTCTGTTGCTCTCACGCAAAACAACTGCATCTTTCCATCCATCAGCTTGTGCTGCATCCCAAAATTCAAAACCAACTGATGGAGAGGGTCAGAGTAGTGGCAGCCCAAAGTCTGAATAGTTTTGAACAGCAGGGACTCTTCCCAGCCAGGCAACAGGTTAACACATCTGATAAATGCATGTATGTGCACTGTGTTTTCCTTGAGTTCGGCCAAGCAGAGAAAACTAGCCTACTTCTATTTGTGAGCTGTGCTGCAAGACTAAAGACAAGTTTAAACTGCATGAGAGGTTATTAACTGGCTCTTGGGCTTTTGAGCGATAGCAGAAACCACAGCCATCTGTAGCGGTGTCTGTCCGACTCTCACATGTAAGAGAGTCTTCAGATTTTCCAGAGGAAAATATAGCAGAGAAATCCTCAGGACCCTGAGAAGGAGTTTTTCACTTTTAGACCAGTAAGAACTCATTATTTCAAGATGATTACAAGTATAGAACATGGTCAGGTCAGAGGGAAAGCTGTCTGCAGCACACCTAGTTTTACCAAAGAGATGATCTGCAAATAGAAGAGAAGCTGGAGACAGGTGTGTAGGGGATGGAGGAGAGCTGAGAGTAAGTCATGGCAGAAATGAAAGCTCTCTAATGCAATCAAATAAAGACTGTTTAAAGGTAATCCTCTAGGCTGTCTGAAATGGATAGATTGCTGACATCCCCTTTAATCAAGCTCTTGAAAATAAAACTGAGAGGGGAGGATGTAACCCAGATAATGAAGAGTTGTATGGAGTCATGCTGGAAACAAAGGCAAGCGGGAGAAGTCAGGTGGGGGAAGGTGGCAGAATTGTGTGCCAGTTCAATTTAATTAGTTCATTATCCCTAATTTAATTTCAAACTTTGTTAAAGATAAATTAGATTTGGGAAAAGTCACAGTGGGACTGGGGAAGGAAGTCAAAGGGCACTGGCTGCTAAATATGTTAAAAAACATCAGGCTGATTTTGTTCTCTTCCCTTTCACTAGTTAGAAATGAGATCAGGGAACAAAGCCAGAGCAACGTGACTCCTGGCTTCACGAAGGTGAAAGGAGACAGGAAAGTCTCTTCCTTTGAGCCTGATGCTGCCATTCTCCAGCTGCCCTGCTCTGGCCCCACTCCCACCTGTGAAGAGTGAGTACAAAACACTAACGAGAAAGAAAAGAGCTTGTTCATATGCATCTAGCCAAATGGAAGTGCTGACAACATTGCACTTAGTTTCTCTAGCCCTACTTCATGGATGTTTGTTTCAGGCCCAGATTAAGTTATAGATAAACAGAAAGAAAGATGCTTTGCTGACCCAGTATACTGTCAAGATGCAGCCCATAAAATAGTATCTCATGACCCCTTCTGCCTCTTTCAGTGTTAGATGTTAACAACCAGCTCAATTTACACAAGATGTCTACTTATGTTAACTGAGAATCTCCTTCCTATTAGACCTTTCTATCTATTAGACCTTTCAAGTGCACATATCAGTATGAAGTCCTATGCTTTTCTGCTGCATGCTCAAAAAGCATAAAAACCTACCCTCCCACTTAATTATAATAAATTGCAAGCCTTGCTAAGAGGCCCTCTTGCTTGCTATGTCTAACTAAATTTCAATCATTGAGCCAACTTCCCTTTCAGGTTAGCTTTATCCAGAAAATTGAGGTATCAGTTAATGACTTACCTCTAAAAAGCAGTAGGCAAGCACGGCTAATACTTTTTTACCCTTTGCAGGTACGGAAAGTTGTTCTGTTGTGTTTGAGATTTCTTGAGAGTAGGTTACACAGGGAGAGGACCTTTGAACATTCTGTGCTGACTAACTCACCCTAGCTGTTAGCCCCTCTTTATCCCTTTTTATCAGCTGGTGCAATCAGAAGAATAGCAAACAGCTGTTCTTTGTCCCGTGCTTCCCTTATGGTATGGATCCCTGTTTACGCTATACAATTTGTATGAAGATAACTGTCTCCAGACTTGAAGCATGTGTTACCACAGCCTGCCCAGTTTTCCAGCCCCAGGGTTGTGTGTGGTACAGTGTAAATCTGAGCCTTGAATTCTGTAGAGGCGTAAACCTTCTGTGTAAATATAGCTCCCACCTGGGAATGGGAGAGCTGTGAGTCAGGGCTGCCTAAAGCAGCTAGGAAGAGACTGTAGGGGTTAAGATAGAGTTACTGAAACTTCCTCGTGTTCCCTGGCGTGGGTTCCTCCAGGTAAATGCTGTAATGCTGCACAGCACCTCTCCACTCTTTCCTTTTGCAATTAAAAGCCAGAAGTGGACAAAAACCTCATGAGGTAGCTGTGGGAATGGCCCACCCAAATTTCAGGTACCAACGCAGCAATTCTAAATAGAAGGGGCCTGGAGCTCTCTGGCAAGGTCAAGATCACTGACTTTCAAAAGCTTAAGTGGTGGGGCATACAGTTTTGCCAAGAAAAGGGAAGTGAAAATCAGATTGACCTTAGCATTGCTGCTGTTTTCCTGGTGCTCAAACTTTCCGTCCTCTAGTGGCCTTCGTTGCTCTTGGCGAGGTGGTTCCTGAAATTGCCATAAGACTGTGCAGCCCTCCAACTTGCTTGTTGCCTTTTCTAGCAGTCTGAACCATTAATAAATTATCATCAACACTTTGTTTTCTATATAATTTTTTAAGCATCCTGGTGAAATATTTATCCAGGAACTGGCAGCAGATCAGCAGAGTAGATTGTTCTGTTCCGTCAGGCGTTTTCTCCTGAGGGTCAAATCCTCGTCCTTTCCACTAAACTGACTGTTTCTGGTATTTTGAAAGAGAACAAGGAAGGACTCAAGGGCAAGCTACTTGTTTCAACCAGCCCCAATTCAAACCACAGGCATAAAAGGTGGTTGCCAGTGCATTTGCTCTCTCTTAGAGAAGAGATTAGCCCTTGGTGAGAGCCCATGAATGTGCCCTGATTTTAAAGGCCAAAAGTGTTGTTCTCGCTAGATGTCCCTCCTGCTTGGGTCACCTTGCAGGGCTTCGAACAGGAGGAAAGGGTCTGTGAGCAGAAAGGAATCCTTCCCATCTGCTGCCACCCTCTGGGGAGCCAGAGTCCTGGGCTGTGGGAAAGCTCTGTGCTCCTGGGAGCTTACACAGGCGTCCCCCAGGCACACAGGAGAACGGGGGGGGGTCTCTGTCTTCCTGTTGCTGCTGTTTGCATGGAGCTTTCTGGGAGAAAAAGGGTCTCTGCGATTTTTGCACTCGAACAAGCAGTGTTTCTTCAGTAGCGCTTGCCACACCTCTGCAAAATTATCTCAATAGAAATCAAAGCTCTTTGGACTCCGAGGGGTTTTCATTTCATTTGGCACTTAAAGAGGAAGAATCAGATTTTGCAATGCATCCATAAGAATACATTCCATCAGAGGGAAGATCGTGGGACCAGAGAACGGTCTCCATCTTGCAAGTGCTTTATAATCTCTGTAGTTGATTTGACTTACAAAACTGGCCCCAAGGCTTTCAGTGGAACTGCTCACACAGGTAAAGCTTAGCACATGCACTCCTATCTACTGGGTAAACATTAGACACAATATCCTGTTTTGCCTCCAAAGTCCCTGGTCAGACACATGTGCCCTTTAAATAAAAGAGCCTGAGCCAGGATTAGATTAATGATGCATACAAGGACTGCTTTTTCAAAACTCAGGTGTGGAAGAGTTAGGAAGATTGAAAATAAGCTGTCCTTTCTTGGCCAACTGTTTATTTTATCCAGAGAGGCAGAGCATTTACAGACAAGGGGCAAACCATGCAAAATCTATACATATTCATCAGCAATATTGATATTTTGGGAACTGAGACAAAACTTTTGAAATGTGAGGATTTATCACCTGGGTTTCTATTTTTCTGAAGCAGTAAGCAGAACTATTTGATTTTCCATCCTACTTGTTATATGTGTGTCTCAGCAAGGAACTGAAGAGTTGTATGTTTTATGGCCAATGATCGCAGAGTTTTCACCCATTGACTTTTGTCTCTACTTACAGAACTTTGGAAAGTGTCACTCAGAGATATCGAATGCGAGTGATTACCTGACCCGCTGTTACTCACATGAAGATCGGTATCTGGAGAAGATCCCTCATGTCTATACCCCATTGTCAGATCTCCCACAAGATCTTTATCCTCATCATTCTGACATCTCCTTCTGCTGCCCACCTCCCGGTTCCCGGGCTCCTTACATCTGTCCTAAGGAACAGTATGTTTAAAGTGTCAACACAGCAAAATGAAGAAGCTAATGTTTTTCACTTCTCTTGACCCTGTTGCTCAACAACCAAGGCCTTTTAGATCCCCCATTTGCTATTGCTTATTTTATTTATTGATTTTTAAATTTTGGTGCAATTGTAATTGACATGATTAGGTTAAGTATCTGCCTGGCCTGCTAACGCTCAAGGGAACACTCTGCCTTTGCCCACGTCTCATTCAGTACTTGCATCTTTCTTTTCTCATCCTGGCCCTCCTGTATCAAGCTGACTATGTGTGTGCATGTGTATGTGGGTGACAGCTGCCCTGTGTTGGATGGGATGTGCCCAGCGTGATTAAATGTCCGTAGGTTCCCTTGTGTCAATCTCTACACTGTTTGCACCAGAGTAGCCGGGTGTGGATTCTTCACAGCCCTTGTTCCAGCTTGTGTAAAGTTTTACAGCACAGCCAGTGCTCAAATCTGAGGCTGTAGCATTTTTTTTTCCCTCCTTTGGAGAAATTTGTTTCCCCTTTGGCAGTGGGGATAGGAAACCCCTGTTGTGAAGAGCTAAACAGACAAGATTGATGAACAAAATAATAAGATGCTTGTAATGAAAAGATGCTCAAAACCAACCCAAGAACAGAGAAAAGGGCTTGGTTTAGGGGTTTTCTTCTGTCCTTTTTCCCTCCTGCTCCCACTCCCAGTCTCTTGGATTGACTCTTTTAAATCCAGACAGCATGAGGACATATTTTGAAGCCAACATATTTGGAGAAAGCATCCTTTAATCAACCGTCTTACAACCTGAAACCCAAAGGGAAAAAAAAATTAGAAAGGAAAACATTCTCTCTAATTTTCCTTTTCAAAGCCTAACGTGACCCCCCACTAGCTTTCCCCCCTCTCTTCCTTGCATCTGTTGATTGGAATTTTAAAATTAACTCAGGCAGAATATAAAGAATAAATCATGATTTCAGGTAATCTTCTTGCTCTTAATGAAGGATAAAAGCCAACAGAGGAATCTGGCCTTTTAACTTTTTTAAAAGCATCTTAGTTTTGGGACTACAAATTTTTTGATATTGGAATGTGTGTGGGTGTGTAAATCCAAACGTGTACATTCCTGTGACCACAAAGTGTTTTAGAGAAGGGACTTTATCTCCACATCACATTTGTGTTCACTTGTTTTAGAGGAAAAATAAATATAGATATACACTTAAATGTATAAAAAAGCAAAGAAGAGGAGAAAAAGGAATGAACATCCGGTCTAAGAGCTTGGTTTCAAGGATAACTTTCATCTGTTTCACTCAGGTATGGCATAGAAGAGATGAAGGCTGGGACAGTTCTGAACAAGGGGATATGCCTTCTTGGCGAATGGGCATTTACTTCTCCTTTGTCTCGGGTTGGGTATTTGGCATTCTTCAGACATTGCACACTTAACAACACTCTGGAAACAATGAGGATGTTTGAGCAAAGTGCATGTGGGAGGGAGAGATGGGGACCACACCATTATCCTGCTGCTCAGGCACCAAACAACGTTTCAGTGCTACTTGTACAAATAAGAAGTGAAACTACCATCAAGATGAAAGCCTCCCCATAAGAGGAGGTATGAATACAGTGTTGGATGCTACCAGCCCAGCTCCTGCCATGCCACATGGACTGAGGCACCGTTTTATTTTTGTGTATCTGAATCTAAACAGCTATAGTTGTTCTATGCACTTTCTGTGTTCCCATCACCTAGAGTAGCCTCAAGAATCATCCTGCTTGTCCCTCTTCCTTCTCAGAGAAGCACATCTGTGTTCACACTACCTCATGAATTCCCTGCAGGCTAATAAATAGATCTCTATATAAGAGAGAAGTTTATACTTCAGTTAGTTAGGCAATATAGCACTGTGCAAGGATGACACCACACACACGTACCCCCTGGGCCCTTGCACGGCAAACAACACACCCTTGGAGAACCAGTTCTTCCCATCCCTCTTCCCCTGCTTCCCTGGTGCACGTTGCCACTTTGTGCTTTGTGGAGACAGCAAGGTAGCTCGTCACAAGGACAAGATTTCGTCTCTGTGGTGGGAAATCACTGCACAATGTGGGGAGGTGGTTTCCCACTAGATTGACAGGTTGTTGTATCAGCTAGGTGACCTGGCTCTGCTTGGCTGTGTGAGGTGTGGATGAAAGGGCAC
The DNA here is from genome assembly GCA_013398915.1 of Dromas ardeola. Classification (NCBI taxonomy): domain Eukaryota; kingdom Metazoa; phylum Chordata; class Aves; order Charadriiformes; family Dromadidae; genus Dromas; species Dromas ardeola. The sequence goes on along the minus strand of VYZM01017361.1, from coordinate 107,412 downwards.
TGATGCATTACTTGGCCAAGCTGAAAAGGCCAGTACCTCTAACAGGCATAGCAGCTTTCATATGTGCTAGTGCATGGAGCGCTCTCATTCCCGGAGGATGAGGGGACTACACAGACAGAGCCTTAGAGCATTAAGCACAACTTTTCCACTACCATCTTTTTGGTCTTGACTGATGGAACCCTTTTTGGAGTCATTTGGATTCACATTTCCTCTGCCAGTCTCCAGAGAATTCAGCCAGTCATTTCCTTACACCAACGGACTCAAGTGCTACGTGTCTTGAGTCAGATAACGTTTTTCTCTCTCTTGTTTTCTTCTCAACATACCTTGGGATACTTTCTGGTTAGCACAGAGCTGAAAACTGGGTGTGCTCTGAACTGAAGCCCCAGCCAACACCTTCATCCCAGCAAGGGAACCATGCTTTGGAGTCTGCGAAATCTGCCTTTGGTCACTCTGTTTGGAAAGGTGATGAGGTGCTGGAAAACCCTGGGGTCTCTGACATCCTGGAATCAGCCCAGCACCACTGACCACAGAGAAAAAGCAAGCAAAAGTCCATTACACGCTTCCCTATTTGCATGCCTGTAATAGCAGGATGCTGCCTGCACAGCAGCAATTAAAATATATTTGATTGGGAGACTTCACCTGATGCAGTTTCAGACAGATCTAAGAATTTAAATGAGCAGTGGAATACAGTCAGGCCTTCAGATACATAAGGAAACAAATTAGACAAAATGGTTGCCTGCCAGAGGAGGCAGAGAACGTGTTGCAGGTGGTTTTCTCTGCTGTGTTTGGCTGAAGGAACGATGCTTTGATGAGGAAGGGGAAGGCAGAGATACATACTGCAGCATTACAGAGAAACTCTGGTTCCTTGTGCAGCTTTGAATTTGAGCTGCCCACAGAAGACTGCCACAAAGGGTTTTACTGTGCTTTTCAGCAAAGCAAAAGCATTTCAATCCTCCTTAGAAGGGGAAAAAGCAAGAAAAGCCTAAATTCAAAGCAGTAGTTTGACTTATGCCAGCACATATACTAAGCTAAGGAATGTCTTGGTTCTTTTTGCCTCTTAATGTTCTCTCTTCTCCTTAAGAACTGGGTTGGTCTCAAAAAAATGGCAAAAGAGAGACTCCACACACCAAATTCCTTTCTACCCTAGGAGAAGAGGGAAAACCCCTGAAGAAAAACCCTGAAGAAAGAGATAATGAGATTCAAGTCCGTTGTTTCGGTTTTATAAAGCTGCATTTAGAAATGGTTCTGATTCAGGGCTCTCATTCTCCCTTTCCCTACAGTTGCAGAACGTTTGCCTAATGGCTGTTTCCAAACTTCGCTGCACCTGTTGCCACGGGCTTAACGCTGGCTTTGCTCCATGATAAGGCTACCCATGTCTGTCGTGACCTCGCAGGCACAGAAATCCTGCTGCAGCAATGCTAAGGAGAGGTGTTTCCCTCCTGCCATGTTGCAAATCAATTTTAAAAGATCCCTTCTCCGGGAACAGAGCCATCCAGTAACATTGTTGGGCGCAGATTGCTGAACAAGTTGAACAGGAAACTGGTGGTGTGATCATGCATCCAGTGGGCTAGCAGTATATGGGAAGAACTGGTGCTTTATTTCTGTGTCTTACTGGTGTGACATACGAAGCCATTCTTCCTGTTGCTGGGGTGAAATGTCATAATTTCTGTTCCATATGTTGGTGGCACTGACACAAGAGCTCTTGCAGATGAAAAAGACTGATCACAGAACTTAAATAAAAGTGAAGAGTTATAACAACTTCTCTCACAGCTGTGAAACTTGTGTGAGGTGATTGATCTCTTCCTTTCTCCCAGTGCTGACTTTTTCCCCGAGTTGTTCACTACGTCCATCACCCCTTGCACATTCACACCCCAAAGTGTACACACGTGCACAGGCACTCCTGCCTTCGCACTGGGCCCCAGGGTTTACTGGCTGAGTTCTGCCTCTTCATGAAGGCTGTCCTCAGGACTAGATTAACCCGTCTTTCATATTGCATCCTTCGCTGTCTGCAGCACTGGTGGGGACATGGGACTCAAAGCTAAACACAGGAGCGGTGTTCGGGTGACCTGCAAGGCAATGCCTCGTGCACATTACTGCTATAGCTCTGCCCTCGGAGCAATACAAACATAATTATGACGCCCAAGTGCTCTATAAGCAATGCCTCATTCACTTCATTCATTTTACTTGTTACCTTTTTGGGAAGCCTCCTCCCAGCCTCCCCGTGCAAGTGGATGGAACAGATTCAGTCACAAACATCTGGTCCCCTGGGCCAGCAGCTATTTAGGGAAGGTATAGGTGAGGTCATCCCCAGGGCCCGCTCCTCTCTAGCCTGCTTCTCTTGCAAGTGCCCCCATTTCCTTCTGCAGGCAAGCAGTGCTTCTTGTTCTGTATGCAGGTAGATGCTGAACATTGTTTTAAGACAACAAATGCGTTGCAGCTGCCTTTGCTGCAAGGGACTGGTAGACACCCCCTGCTGCGTGCTGGTGCACTGTGTGGGAGCTGTCAGAGAAGACAGGGAGCCCAGAGTCCCCTCCTCTGCCCCATCCATAACGCAGGGGGAAGGAGACTACTCCATCTCTGCTCCTGCTTAATTACATGCTCCACTAGCACCCATGAATCATGGTGCAGTGAGCAGGCAAGCATGGTGTCCCGGATGTTTCCTCACCAGCAACACGTGGCCATCAAATGTACCTTGGCCAAGGGCAGGACCAGGTGCTGCACCAGCTGGTGGGAAGCGCTCCCTGGTTAATCTGGGATTAGCAATAGCTGAATTCACATAAGAAACAGGCAACAGAATAAAAACCTGTCTTTAAAGGGGGTCCCCTGGTTAAAAAAGAGAGAAGCAAGTGGTCTAGTGAGAGGGTGGGGGACGAGGAGGAGAAAGTGCTCCTGTCTGGGGGCATTCCCTCCAAAGCCCCATGGCTGCAGGCAGCACCCCAGGGACAGGAGACCCTGGTGCTGGCAGCACAGCCTCAGCCTGGCCGCACGCCTCCACAGCCCCAGCAGCCCGGGAGGCAGCAGGGTCAGGGCTTCCCGGCCACAGTCCTGCCTTTCCCCCTTCCCAGCACTCCTCGGTTTATGAGGAGGCCATGCAGGCTGTGCAGGGTGTTACATGCCAGCCCAGCAATCCTGCTCCCGTGGCTGAACTGGCAGACTCCTGCCATCATGCCTGCCTGCCCTGGTGCCACCATCCTGCAGGGGACAGAGGAGCTATATACAGACAGACAGACACACACTGGTGTGTGCGTGTGCTCAGGGCGTCAGTCCACTCCAGCTGAACATGAAGCTCATGCTTACTTAGGAGGTGGCCTATCAGACAGATTTGATCAATATACCATTAGAGAATTTTTAGCACAAGACACTAACTCTGCAAATGAAAAATCCCCAGGATATTTTTTAATAAAAAAGCTCCGTTGCACAAGGATACAGCCTCTGCATCTGGATAAAGACCTTTGGGAACAATTTAGCCACAGATCCAGGCTAGCAAATGGCGGGGGGGGGGGGGGTCATGAAGGGAGTGTAAAAGGATCTCTGTCTTGCAGTCAGTGGGTTGAATACAGCCTCAGTTAGCAGCAGCCAAAGCTGGTCATTACCAGGTAGGCATTTATTAGATCGCATGAGATAAGCAACAACACGTAGTGCTGAGAACGCCGGAGTTTCTCTTGGTGGTTTCTCAGAATGGTTGAAGGAGAGTCACAACTTGTCCTCAGGGACAATGTGGCCCAGGATAGCGTGCAGATCCAAGCACTAGCACAGGATGGTGAAAGCAGACTGCTGGCAATGCTATCCTTGCTTTTCACAAAGACAGACAAGTTTATCCTGTATTTCTGGAACATGGCCTCTGCCCCCAGGACTGTATTTACTTTCTGGAAAGGGGAAAAGAATCTGGATTCACTCCTGCATGGCAATCTATAACAGAGGTGCCATTTGCACAGAGGCTCCCACCAATGCGCTGCTAGAGCTTTGCTCATGTGAGTTGAAAAGGCTAGTATCAGAGACACTTTGCACAGAGAAGGTGGAAAAGATGCCTGCTCAAACATAGGTGCTATGAAACACATCCATTCCTGCTTTTGGTTATTGCCCCACCGCTATCAGATGTGCAAGCAGGGTCAGCACTTAAGACAAGTTTTGAGGCCTCTTTCTCCAGTGCTGAATGTACTATGATCAGTGCCTCACAGAACACGGTACCTCCTGCTGGGTCACTTTATGTGTATATAGAAATTTATGTATCAATCTATATGTATAAAACTAAAATATCGGTATTACTGCCTCTTAGACTGCACTAAATATATAAAACTTATCAAAATCCTTATATAGCTAAAGAGCTGTTGTTTTATCCTTGGAGCTAGTCACCTTTATAAAGAGCTTTTAATATAGCAGCAAAAAATAGGCACTGTGGAGGGCAGACAATATACCACAAGTATGGAGTGGAGTGGGGGAGCTGCAAATTAAAGGACAGCACAGGAAAGAGCTGCATTAGAGATTCCACATCTCTGCTGCAAACAGAGGTGGCTGATCTCTTTTTTGCTCTACTGTCATGCTCTATTTTCTTTCCCTTTATGGCGGATGGGAGGTGAGGTTTTAAAGCCTGCCAAGAATGCATCCAGCCCTGTTCCTCTGGGTGAACAGTACGGTAGACGGAATGAGCTTTCTCCAAGCATCCTCCCACCCCCAGATCCTCCCCTCCCCCTTGTAATCCAGGCTCAAGTACCATCATTTTCATATCAGTACTAATTACATTAATTATTCTCCTCAGTATAAAACTCATTAAACTGGAATTTATGGTTCATTAACTCAGAGCCAGAGTTCTTCCTCGGTGCAGTGGTGTGGGGCCAGGATTATTTCTGTCCTGGCTGGGGGCAGGCTCTAATCCATGTCCCTTGGCCACGCTCAGCATCACCTATTGAAGTGTGAACAAGGTCGAGTGTGCTTGGACAGGGGTATCACACCAGGCAGGGAAGGTGTTTCTGAACCACAGGAGGACTGGAAAGGACAACATCTCTGGTGCAGGCCCAGTGTGAAATGCATTTTGTTACAGTTCAGGGAAGATCAGGTGTGCCTCGCAGAGTGAGCACAGCCAAGGGAATACTTGCAGGCGGGCTACCTGCCAGGGTGGATCAGGACTGAAAAGAACTTGTTTGGTGTTGTGGGGAAAGGTTTGTACTAGTGCTGGGGAAATTTGGCTTCAAGTCTGGTGCAGAGTTGCTGTGGGCCTGCAGAAGCCACTCATAGCACAGGACAGAGAGATTTATGCTGCCTGACCTAAGGCAACCTGGTTAGGTGGCTGGACATCGTCAGGAGTGAGATGCTTCTCCAGAAAGACATCACACCTGCTTTGAGGGCAAGCTCGAATCACCTTTAACATGCCGTGGACTGGAAAAGCCATCCTGGCTTGTGCATTTTGGGTGAGACTAATGGTAGCCCGGCGGTCTCTCCTCTGTGTCAGTTCTCCATATACCTTTTCTCAGAGTGAAGGGCTAAGCCAGCTGTAAAGTCCCACCTAATCTCTGCATGGACTCCCTGTGACTCAGTGGTAAAGCTATGATGAGCACTTCCATGGAGGGTGATGGTAAGAGAGGAGCCCTCGCTGTCACCATCTCTCCCAGGGACACCTTTCTAACTAACAAGCACCGTCCTTGCCTTCTTCTAGAGAGTAGCCAGGAGTAGTCTTTCACTGGGCCTGATCTTGGAGAGTAAAAGCAGTCCTGGCATTGGGAGGGAAGGAAGAAAGATGAGAAGCTGCACATTCCCTGCCTCGGACACCGGGTCCAGCCCAGCATGTTTCAGACAGGCCTCCCAAGCTTCCAGCCTTGAGCACAGGAGCCACAGGAGATGGAAGTGACAGGCAGGCTGACCTCCTAATGGACCCAAGTGACAGAGAATCTGTTTCCTGAGTGTGGTGCCTCCTTCATACTGCTCAGGTTTCTACCACGCTCCCTAATTACTGTAATTAAGCAGTCACACTGAGTGATGTTAGACAGAGGGTTCAGAGTCATTACAGACCTGCAGAAGATTAAACCAACCCCAGCTTCAGTGTCTGAGCTCTTCTTGGTGATGGCGATGATGAAGATTAGAGTAGGAGATAGAGCTTTACGACATGGGGTCATGTCATTTGTCACGGCTCTTGGGTCTGCCCTTGTCAAACGTGGCCAGCACAGGAGATGACACAGCACTGGGATCCTGTCCATTCCCAGGGACCTCTGCATCCCTCCATCTCCCAGAGATGGACGACTATCCTGAACAGTAGTTTTGAATCTCTGGAAAGGAAAGATCATTGTGACTGGCACAGAGATGACAGTGATGCTCAATGCCTACATGTCCATTTTGTCATTTGTTAAGCAAGTGAAAAGTCCTGGGGAGCAGAAGGGAGTCCAGTTTCACATAATTCACTTGGTCTCCACCACTTTCTCTCTCTTCTGGTCTCTTTTAGCTAGGAGGTTAGTCTGTAACCATGTAGACAACACCATGGTGATCATGGAGTTTAAATCTGTTTCCCTATGGTTTTATACAGCAGCCTGATTAGCTGAGAAATGGCCTTCCCTAAGGCGCTTTACTGACAATAGCAGAGGACTAGACTGAAGACAACCTTTTTAATCTCACAGCTGTACTCCCTCCCTCCTCAAATGTTTTTTTCCCTTGAGGGCACAGAGTGTTTTGCAGATCTACTTCTATTCACACAGGTAGTGAGACACACTGTGTACAAGAGACAACGGCTCAGTTCATATACAATTGGCATCTAATTCATTTCTTTGTGAATGTGAAAATCAATACTGTTTATAGAATCCGCAAAGGCTCTTCAATCGGTCAGTGTCCTTGTTAAGTTCGTTTCTGGCTGCCAAAAGGTCCTTTCAGGAGGTGATTCTGTGAGCTGAATAAGGAAAATAATGATCCCCATTTCTCTAATGAACCGTGAGAAGTCTCTAGGCTTCTCCCTCTGCCCCCAGTAGAGGGAAAGTGTTTCTCGGTAATCAACTTTATGGGATAGACTGGCTTTTCTTGGAATTTTGCCTGGCTAGTCAAATTCTGGTGCTTGGTTTTGCTCCAGTTAAGGTCAAAGTGTCTTCTTACACATGCAAGAACATGTATTTCTTCAGCAGATGTTAAAGGATTTCAGCTCTACTTGTGCTTGCAAATTTTGTGGGTATAACGATAAAAGACAATTTTGGTCTGTCCCCGAGCATCAGAGCTCCACAGTTTTTTGCAGTTTCCTATGCCTCTAATTTTATTTCTAGACAGTGTCTTCAAAACAGTGTTTGATCTCTTCGTCCTGCTCATTTTGCCTGTGCTAGGAACAATTCCAAGCCCTTTGGTCAGCTGGTCCAGTGGTAGCTTCTTTCCATCTGGGGATGTTCCAGGGTCTTGTACAGCTGTTGATTATTTTCCCATTTCCATCTGTTTATCTACTCAATGAGTCATCAGTTCAGTCCGCAGTTTCCAGTATGGCTCTCGCCATGTCGTTACATGGCAACACCACCTGGAGCTGTTGAAAAGTGACTTTAGCAGACCAGAAAATCCAGGCCGAGGTCTCCAATTTGCAACTGCTCTTTTTTTCAGTGTTCACCTTCTAAAACCTATGAAATTGTTATTAATATTCCATCCCTGCTTATTGATGATAAACCAGCTGGAGTGTGATAGGGTTTACTGATAAATGTTGCTGTTAAGCTGGCCATTTTCCAGTCAGGGCCTCAGTACCAGAAAACCTTTATTTTCCCTTTCCTTTAAAAAAAAAAAAAAAAAAAAA